>JANJGN010000672.1:17500-35000 GCA_026770705.1 Isurus oxyrinchus
AAAGTTTGATTTTACTTCCCAGGAAAAAATTGTAGGGAACAGTCTGGGGTTTAAGTTGTCCAGTTTTTTGTAAAAGAATACGCAGATCAAAATTGGTTTTTGCTTTTGTTCAACTTTATACTGCTGGTTATTATTCCTGAATTCAATGTTAACAATGCGAAGAGACTATCTGCTGGATTATCAGCACTTTCAGTTGAGCTGATGATAATTGAGGCGCAGAGGGATCTGGGTGTCCTAGTGCATGTTTCACTAAAGGTGAGTATGTGGGTATGCAATTGTACTGGAGGGGGTGCAGAGGAGATTCACCAGGATGTATGCCTGGGATGAAACATTTAAGTGATGAAGAGGGGTTGGATAGACTTGGGTTGTTATCGTTGGAGCAGAGAAGACTGAGGGGCGACCTGATCGAGGGTGGACAAGATGATGAGGGGCATGGACAGGGTGGATAGGGAGCAGCTGCTCCCCTTAGTTGAAGTGTCAGTCACGAGGGGACATAAGTTCAAGGTGAGGGGCAGGAGGTTTAGGGGGGGGGTGGGAGGAGAACCTTTTTTACCCAGAGGGTGGTGAGGGTCTGGAATGTGCTGCCTGGGAGGGTGGTGGAGGGCGGGTTAGCCTCACATCCTTTAAAAAGTACCTGGATGAGCACTTGGCACCTCATAAACATTCAAGGCTATGGGGGCTGAGTGCTGGTCAATGGGGTTAGGGAGGTAGGTCAGGTGTTTCTCACGTGTCGGTGCAGACTCACGATGGGCCGAAGGGCCTCTTCTACACCGTGAGATTCTGTGATTCTGTGAATGTCATTATTTATTGGGAGGGGAGTTGATTACAGATGTGGGGAGGTTATGCTTCAGTTGTACAGGGCACTGGTGAGAACACATCTGGAGCACTGTGTACAGCACTGGTCTCCTTATTTAAGGGAGGGGTGTAAACGCATTGGAAGCCATTCAGAGAAGGTTTAACCAGACTGACGCCTGGAACGGGCGGGGTTGTCTTATCAGGAAAGGTCGGACAGGCCGGGCTTGTATCCGCTGGAGTTTAGAAGAGTGAGAGGCGGCTCGATCGAAACCTATAAGATCCTGAGGGGGTCTCGACAGGGTGGGTGTGGAGAGGAGGTTTCCTCTTGTGGGAGAATCTAGAACGAGGGGGGGCGGGGAGTGGGGGGTGTCACTGTTTAAACATAAGGGGGGTGGGGGTGAGTCTCTGGAACTCTCTTCCTCGAAAGGCGGGGTGGGAGCAGAGTCTCTGAATGTTCTTAAGGTCGAGGTGGATGGGTTCCTGATTGACCAGGGGGAGATGATGGGGTTATCGGGGGTGAGGAGGGGTGGGGTGCAGATTTCAGGTGACTTGTCAGGTCAGGCCATGACTTTATTGTAGGGCGGAGCAGGATCGAGGGGCTGAGTGGCCTCCTCCTCCTGTTCCTTGTTCGTGTGTTGGCTTTAGAGTGGGTGGGGGAGGCAAAGCCATTGGGGTGGGCTGGTGGGGGGGGGGAGCCTTCATTTACCCAGATCCATCATCGGCATTGGCCTCCAACTAATCTTCTGCCTGAATCCAGACAGGATTTCATTTTCCAAACGTTTCATTTATTGGGCAAGACCCCTTTTGGGATTCATGCAATGCGCGATTCTCGAAAAGCTAACATCCAAGTTCAGCAGGTCGTAGGGAAGGGAAAGGGAATGTTGGCCTTTATTTCTAAGGGAATGGAGCATAAAAACAGGGGAAGTCCCGCTAAAACTGTACAAGGCACGAGTTAGACCACAGCTAGAATACTGAGAACAGTTCTGGTCCCCTTATCTAAGGAAAGATATCCTGGCGTTGGAGGCAGTCCAGAGAAGGTTCACTAGGTTGATTCCGGGTAGGGAGGGGTTTTCTTATGAGGAGGGGTTGAGTAGGTTGGGCCTGTGCTCATTGGAGTTTAGAAGAATGAGAGGTGACCTTATTGAAAACATATGAGATTCTTAGGGGGCTGGACAGGGGTAGATGCTGAGGGGCTGTTTCCCCCCTTGCGGGAGAGTCTAGGACCAGAGGGCATAATCTCAGAGTAAGGGGGTCATCCATTTGAGACAGAGATGAGGAGGAATTCCTTCTCTCAGAGGGTGGTCAGTCTGTGGGTCTCTTTACCGCAGAGGGTTGGAGAGGCTGGGTCATTAAGTATATTCAAGGCCAAGACAGACAGATTTTTAATCAGTCCGGGAATCAAGGGGTTACGGGGAAAAAGGCAGGAAAGTGGAGCTGAGGGTTATCAGATCAGCCACAATCTCGCTGAATGGCGGAGCAGACCCGATGGGCCGAATGGCCAGCTTCTGCTCCTACGTCTCCTGGCCTTATGGTCTTGCCGTCAATTCCCCTTCGCAATAAACAATTGCATCCTATTAGCTTTCCTAAGCACCCACTGTACCTGCATTTACTCACCTTCCGTGGTTCATGCAACTAGGACACCCGGATCCCTCTGCACCTCCGAGCTCTGCGATCTCTCTGCCCCGCTCGGGAACCCTGGCTGCTCGTCTATCCCTCCTGCCCAAAAGGAAGCATCTCACACTTGCCCACGCCATACCCCACTGTACCTGTCGCGAGGGAAGATGCCGCTTTTAAATCTATTGATTAAGGGACGAGACACATGCATGAAGGCAGCAGGAGCTGTGGATGGAGGAGGAAGGCGATTGTATCTGATTCAAAATTTGGTAAATTGGCGGAAGGGGTGAGGTGATTTGTGAGCAGGATTAGGACCGGTTAAATAAGCCCCTGCACTTAATAGGGAAGCATGTTGCTGTTTAGCATCAGGAGTGTGGAGGAGGGTCCTTGCAATCGGGTGGATTGTGTCTTGTTCCGCACTGTACCAAGTCGGCAGCTGAAAGGGAGCTACGCCGTCTAATTCCCAACAGAAGGATATACAGCGTGGTAGCATTTCAGCAGTTAGACCTGGGTATTGGGACTTTTATACAGTGCCGCATTCATTTATATATTCTGCAGGATCGGCGCTCAGAATTTAATTTTTAAAAATTGTGCATTGCACTTCACCCTCCGAAGCAGCAGGTGGCAGCAATACACCAAAGAGCCGTGAATTTGCCAGAAAGCACTGGGGGTGGGGGTGGGGGGGGGGGGGTGGAGGGAGGGAAACAACAATTTACACTGTATGAGAAGAGAGCGTTGATTGATTGATTGGCAAGCAGGCTCCGATTGGTGGAGGCGTTGCCGTGGAGAGTGCACCAGCGACGGTGGCTGACGGTGAACCGGCAAGCCTTGTTTGAAAACTTTTAAGCCAGGCCAGGTTGGCCAAGGCATGGCCCCGAGGAATGAATCAGCGAATGGCTGTCACATTATGTTTTCCCCCTGATGCTGGTATCCTGGCGAGGTGCCCGGGTCAGTGCACCTTCGCCGGGGGGCCCCAGTTGGGAAGGAAACCTGGCTGACATCTCGGACAGGCAGTGAGTCACAATGGGATCACTAAATTCTGCTTGTTCCTCAGCCCTGTTGCTTAATCTGGTGGATTCTTTAATTTCATCAGTGCATGCCTTTGTATGTAGACGCATATTTCCTCTCTTACTGTAACCCTGTGCTTGCATTTCAGTCATGCTCCTCAGTCAGTATTTCCCTTTGATCATGTTGCGAAACCACAACCCACCCCACCATCCACCGCTCCCAAGCACCATCCCCCCTACCCCCCCCCGGCCCTTACATAGTCCCCGGGGTTAATAGAGTCCCACGTTCTCCCCGCTCCCCACGGGAGCGAGTCCCACATTCACCCCGCTCCCTGCGGGAGCGAGTCCCACATTCTCCCCGCGGGAGCGAGTCCCACATTCTCCCCACTCCCCGTGGGAGCAAGTCCCATACTCTCCCCACTCCCCATGGGAGCGAGTCACACACTATCCCCGCTCCCTGTGGGAGCGAGTCCCACATTCTCCCCGCTCCCCGCGGGAGCGAGTCCCACATTCTCCCCACTCCCCGTGGGAGCAAGTCCCATACTCTCCCCACTCCCCATGGGAGCGAGTCACACACTATCCCCGCTCCCTGTGGGAGCGAGTCCCACATTCTCCCCGCTCCCCGTGGGAGCGAGTCCCACATTCTCCCCGCTCCCTGTGGGAGCGAGTCCCACCTTCTCCCCGCTCCCTGTGGGAGCGAGTCCCACATTCTCCCCGCTCCCTGTGGGAGCGAGTCCCACATTCTCCCTGCTCCCTGTGGGAGCGAGTCCCACATTCTCCCTGTGGGAGCGAGTCCCACATTCTCCCCGCGGGAGCGAGTCCCACATTCTCCCCGCGGGAGCGAGTCCCACATTCTCCCCGCTCCCCATGGGACCGAGTCCCACGTTCTCCCCGCGGGAGTGAGTCCCACATTCTCCCCACTCCCCGTGGTAGTGCTCCAATTGTGGTCTATCCCAGGGATACGGAGACCAGAACTGTGCACAGTGCTCCAATTGTGGTCTAACCCAGGGATACGGAGACCAGAACTGTGCACAGTGCTCCAATTGTGGTCTAACCCAGGGATACGGAGACCGGAACTGTGCACAGTGCTCCAATTGTGGTCTAACCCAGGGATACGGAGACCAGAACTGTGCACAGTGCTCCAATTGTGGTCTAACCCAGGGATACGGAGACCAGAACTGTGCACAGTGCTCCCAGTGTGGTCTAACCCAGGGATACAGAGAGCGGAACTGTGCACAGTTCTTCAAGTGTGGTCTAACCGAGGGATACGGAGACCGGAACTGTGCACAGTGCACCAAGTGTGGTCTAACCCAGGCGTACAGAGACCAGAACTGTGCACAGTGCTCCAAGTGTGGTCTAACCCAGGGATACGGAGACCAGAACTGTTCACAGTGCTCCAAGTGTGGTCTAACCGCGGGATACAGAGACAGGAACTGTGCACAGTGCCCCCAGTGTGGTCTAACCGAGGGATACGGAGACCGGAACTGAGCACAGTGCTCCAAGTGTGGTCTAACCCAGGCATACAGAGACCAGAACTGTGCACAGTGCTCCAAGTGTGGTCTAATCCAGGGATACGGAGACCAGAACTGTGCACAGTGCTCCAAGTGTGGTCTAACCCAGGGATATGGAGACTGGAACTGTGCACAATGCTCCAAGTGTGGTCTAACCGAGGGATATAGAGACCGGAACTGTGCACAGTGCTCCAAGTGTGGTCGAACCCAGGGAACGGAGACCGGAACTGTGCACAGTGCTCCAAGTGTAGTCTAACCCAGGCATACAGAGACCAGAACTGTGCACAGTGCTCCAAGTGTGGTCTAATCCAGGGATATGGAGACTGGAACTGTGCACAATGCTCCAAGTGTGGTCTAACCGAGGAATATAGAGACCGGAACTGTGCACAGTGCTCCAAGTGTGGTCGAACCCAGGGAACGGAGACCGGAACTGTGCACAGTGCTCCAAGCGTGGTCTAACCCAGGGATATGGAGACCGGAACTGTGCACAGTGCTCCAAGTGTGGTCTAACCCAGGGATATGGAGACCAGAACTGTTCACAGTGCTCCAAGTGTGGTCTAACTGAGGGATACAGAGACAGGAACTGTGCACAGTGCTCCCAGTGTGGTCTAACCGAGGGATACGGAGACCGGAACTGTGCACAGTGCTCCAAGTGTGGTCTAACCCAGGCATACAGAGACCAGAACTGTGCACAGTGCTCCCAGTGTGGTCTAATCCAGGGGTACGGAGACCAGAACTGTGCACAGTGCTCCAAGTGTGGTCTAACCCAGGGATACGGAGACCAGAACTGTTCACAGTGCTCCGAGTGTGGTCTAACCCAGGGATATAGAGACTGGAACTGTGCGCAATGCTCCAAGTGTGGTCTAACCGAGGGATATAGAGACCGGAACTGTGCACAGTGCTCCAAGTGTGGTCTAACCCAGGGAACGGAGACCGGAACTGTGCACAGTGCTCCAAGTGTGGTCTAACCCAGGGATATGGAGACCGGAACTGTGCACAGTGCTCCAAGTGTGGTCTAACCCAGGGATACGGAGATCGGAACTGTGCACAGTGCTCCAAGTGTGGTCTAACCCAGGGATACGGAGACCGGAACTGTGCACAGTTCTCCCAGTGTGGTCTAACCCAGGGATATAGAGACCGGAACTGTGCACCATTAACTCACGCTTACCCCAATGGAACTTAATTTTAAAAATTCTTTCAGGGGTCATGGGTGTCGCTGGGATGGGCCCAGCATTTATTGCCCGTCCCTAATTGCCCCTTGAGAAGTTGGGAGGTGAGCTGCCTTCTTGAACTGCTGCAGTCCCCGTGTGGTGTAGGTACACCCACAGTGTTGTTAGGGAGGGAGTTCCAGGATTTTGTCCATGTTGTGTAGGTACACCCACAGCGCTGTTAGGGAGGGAGTTCCAGGATTTTGTCCGTGTGGTGTAGGTACACCGACAGCGCTGTTAGGGAGGGAGTTCCAGGATTTTGTCCCTGTGTGGTGTAGGTACACCCACAGCGCTGTTAGGGAGGGAGTTCCAGGATTTTGTCCCTGTGGTGTAGGTACACCCACGGCGCTGTTAGGGAGGGGAGTTCCAGGATTTTGTCCCTGTGGTGTAGGTACACCCACAGCGCTGTTAGGGAGGGAGTTCCAGGATTTTGTCCGTGTGGTGTAGGTACACCCACAGCGCTGTAAGGGAGAGAGTTCCAGGATTTTGTCCCGTGTGGTGTAGGTACACCCACGGCGCTGTTAGGGAGGGAGTTCCAGGATTTCGTCCCCATGTGGTGTAGGTACACCCACAGCGCTGTTAGGGAGGGAGTTCCAGGATTGTGACCCGGCGACAGTGAAGGAACGGCCCGATATATTCCCAAGTCGGGATGGTGAGCGGCTGGGAGGGGGAACTTGCAGGTGGTGCTGTTGCCCGTGGGTCTGCTGCCCTCGTCCTTCTAGACGGTAGAGGTGGTGGGTTTGGGCGGCGCTGTCGAAGGAGCCCTTGGCGAGTTGCTGCAGTGCATCTTGTAGATGGTACACGCCCTGCTGCCAAGACTATGAAGAGTTTGGATAAGGCAGGTAAATAAAAGGTATTCCTAAGCAGACTCTCGATGCGTTAACTGCTCACTAGAGAGTGAGAATGGGGGCTTTAATGGCAGATAATGAGGAAATGGCGGAAGAGATGAGCAAATATTTTGTTTCTGTCTTCACCGTAGAGGATACAAAAATACATTCCAGTCATAGCTGTAAATCAGGAAGTGGAAGGGCGAGCGGAACTTGGTGAAATTGCAATCATTGGGGAAGTGATACTGAGCAAACTGATGGAGCTGGGGGCTGACAGTCTCCGGGCTCTGATGGACTTCATCCCAGGGTCTTAAAAGAGGTGGCTAATGAGGTAGTCGCTGCACTGCGGCGAGTTTTCCAACATTCCCTAGATTCTGGAAACTTTCCATCAGACCGGAAAGGAGCAAATATTACCCCTCTCTTCAAGAAAGAAGGGAGGTAGAAAACAGGAAACTACAGGCCAGTTAGCTTGATGTCTGTCGTGGGGAAGTTATTAAAATCGATCATTACGGAGGTTACAGCCGGGCACTTAGAAGAGCTCAAGGCAGTTGGGGAGAGTCAGCATGGTTTTGTGAAAGGGAAATCACGCGCAACCAATTTTATTGGAGTTTTTCGAAGGAGTGACAGGCGCTGTGGATAAAGGGGAGCCTGTAGACGTGCTGTACTTGGATTTCCAGAAGGCACTTGATAAAGTGCCACGTGAAGGTTATAGTGGAAAATAAAAGCTCATGGTGTAGGGGGGTAACATATTAGCACGGGTAGGGGATCGGCTGGCTGGCGGGAAGCAGAGAGTAGGCATAAATGGGCCTTTTTCTGATTGGCAGGATGTGAGGAGTGGAGTCCCGCAGGGGGTCTGTGCTGGGACCTCAACTTGTTACGATTTACATCAACCACTTAGATGAGGGGAGCGAAGGCCCGGTGGCTAAATGTGCAGATGACACAAAGACAGGTAGGTGCGTATGTTGTGAAGAGGACATAAGGAGGTTGTCGCAGACAGGTACAGATGGGTCGAGTGAGTGGGCAAAGCATCTGGCCGATGGAGTATAACGTGGGGGACATGTGAAGTTGTTCACTTTGGCGGGAGGAACAAAAAAGCAGAGTATTACTTAGACGGAGAACGGCTGCATAATTCCGAGGCGCGGAGGGATCTGGGCTTTCGGGTGCACGAGTCACAAAGAGTTGGTACGCAGCTGCAGCGAGTGATTGAGAAGGGGAACGGCATGTTATCCTCTATTACCAGAGGGATTGAACATCAGAGGGAGGATGTTGTGCTTCAGTTATACAGGGCGTTGGTGAGACCCCACCTCGAATACTGTGGGCAGTTCCCGTCTCCTTGTTTAAGGAAGGACGTCAATGGGTTGGAGGGGGTGGGGGGGGGGGGGCGGTTCAGAGGAGGTGGACTCGATCGATACCCGGGATGAGCGGGGTTGTCTTATGAGGGAAGGTCGGACAGACCGGGCTTGTTCCCACTGGAGTTTAGAAGAGCGAGGGGGTGGGGGGGGCGGGGAGGAGGGGGTCACGGAATATTTGGGGAGGGGAGGAGGGGGGTCACGGAATATTTGGGGAGGGGAGGAGGGTGGTCACGGAATATTTGGGGAGGGGAGGAGGGGGTCACGGAATATTTGGGGAGGGGAGGAGGGGAGTCACGGAATATTTGGGGAGGGGAGGAGGGGGTCATGGAATATTTGGGGAGGGGAGGAGGGGGGGTCACGGAATATTTGGGGAGGGGAGGAGGGGAGTCACGGAATATTTGGGGAGGGGAGGAGGGTGGTCACGGAATATTTGGGGAGGGGAGGAGGGGGTCACGGAATATTTGGGGAGGGGAGGAGGGGGGTCACGGAATATTTGGGGAGGGGAGGAGGGGGTCACGGAATATTTGGGGAGGGGAGGAGGGGGGTCACGGAATATTTGGGGAGGGGAGGAGGGTGGTCACAGAATATTTGGGGAGGGGAGGAGAGTGGTCACAGAATATTTGGGGAGGGGAGGAGGGTGGTCACAGAATATTTGGGGAGGGGAGGAGAGTGGTCACAGAATATTTGGGGAGGGGAGGAGGGTGGTCACGGAATATTTGGGGAGGGGAGGAGGGGGTCACGGAATATTTGGGGAGGGGAGGAGGGGGGTCACGGAATATTTGGGGGGGGGAGGAGGGGGGTCACGGAATATTTGGGGAGGGGAGGAGGGGGTCACGGAATATTTGGGGAGGGGAGGAGGGGGTCACGGAATATTTGGGGAGGGGAGGAGGGGGGTCACGGAATATTTGGGGGAGGGGAGGAGGGGGGGTCACGGAATATTTGGGGAGGGGAGGAGGGGGGTCACGGAATATTTGGGGAGGGGAGGAGGGGGGTCACGGAATATTTGGGGAGGGGAGGAGGGGGGTCACGGAATATTTGGGGAGGGGAGGAGGGGGGTCACGGAATATTTGGGGAGGGGAGGAGGGTGGTCACGGAATATTTGGGGAGGGGAGGAGGGGAGTCACGGAATATTTGGGGAGGGGAGGAAGGTGGTCACAGAATATTTGGGGAGGGGAGGAGGGGGGTCATGGAATATTTGGGGAGGGGAGGAGGGGGGTCACGGAATATTTGGGGAGGGGAGGAGGGGGGTCACGGAATATTTGGGGAGGGGAGGAGGGGGGTCACGGAATATTTGGGGAGGGGAGGAGGGGGGTCACGGAATATTTTTAAGGCGGGGAGGGGAGATAGATTCTTGGGAGGCAGGTGAATAGAAGGGTTATGGGGGGTTAGGTGGGAATGTGGAACTCGAAACACCAAGAGATTGGGGGAGGTGATGGCATAGTGGTATAGTACTAGCCACTAGTAATCCAGAGCCCCAGGTTAATGCCCGGTGGGACCAGGGTTCGAATCCCATCCCGGCAGAAGGGGGAGTTTGGATTCAATAATTAAAGAAAATATGGAAATGAAAGCCTAATGATGACCATGAAACCAGCGTCGTAAAAACTCATCTGGTTCACTGGAGAGGAGGGGAGATCTGCCGTCCTTACCCGGGTCTGACCCTACACGTGATTCCAGACCGCACCCCCCGCCCCCCACAGCCAAATGTGGTCAGCTCTTAAATGATCCTGAACGAGGGGTGGGTGACTACTGTCCGATGGCACCCGCGTCCCACGAACCAAGAGAGATCGGCCGTGAACTTACTGAATGGGTGGGGCAGGCTGGAGGGGCCGAATGGCCTCCTCATGTTCCTGTTTCTTCTCTCCTTATCTCCCAACTGCATTCTGTAATCTCATAATTTCTTTCCTTCCTCACCCCCCACCCCCCCATCCAACCCCCCATCGCTGCCGTAAGCCTTCGTTTGGGAGCTGATTACAACAGAGGAGGCTGGGACGTTCTTGCCTCGCACCCTTCCACGCCCCCCGCCCCCACCCAAAAACCCCCACCCCCCCCCCCCCACCCCCCCTGCCATCAAAATACCAGCGACCGCACTGCTGTTGGACCCCGTTGACCTTCGTGTTGACTCACAGTTACGTGCCTCGTGAAAACGGGTGATGGGCATCAGCTCGCCCACCGAGGCGGGGTAGAGATGGGCACGGCCGTACAGCACCCCCCCCTGTGGAAGCGGCCGGGAAAGCCGTCTTTGGAACAAACTAGCTTGTCCTCCCATGACCAGCACTTGTGGTGAATTGTGACCCCTCCTCTGATTGCCCCCCCCCCCCTCCCCTCCTCCACCCATCTCTTGTCTCAATACTCACCCGCGCCCCCCCCACTATATTGTAAACTGTGCTGATCCCAAATTCTAATGAGGGGGAGCTGTGGGCGCAATGGTTTCTCTTTTATTCGTTCATGGGATATGTGGGTGTCGCTGGGCTGGGCCCAGCATTTGTTGCCCGTCCCTAATTGCCCCCTTGAGAAGCTGGGGGGTGGTGAGCCACCTCCTTGAACCGCTGCAGTCCCCGTGTGGCGTAGGTACAAGGGTCGTGAGTCTTTGAAATTCTGTACCCCGGAAGGTTGTGGATGCTCCACCGTGTAGGTACACCCACCACGCAGTTAGGGAGGGAGTTCCAGGGTTTTGACCCAACGACGGTGAAGGAACGGCCGATTGTGTTCCCAAGTCGGGATGGTGACCGGCTCGGAGGGGAACTTCCAAGGGAACGGTGCTCCTGCTCCTAAGTCCTACGCCCTAATCCCTCGATCCCCTCGGTGCCCGAAAACCTATCGCCGGTCACGGGTCTCGGATATACTTGTCAACGGGGCATCCACCGGGGTAGAGAATTTCAGAGATTCACCGACCCTCCGAGTGAAGAAGTTTCTCCCCTGTCTCAGTCCGAAATGGCCGAGCCCTCATCCTGAGACTCTGACCCCTCCCACCCCCGCCCCCCTCAGTTCTAGACTCTCCAGCCGGAGTTGGGGGGGGGGCCATTGAGGGGCTGCATTGCGGGTGGGCGAAACAGCCACACTGAATTGCAAAGATTCACCACCCTCGGAGCGAAGACCTTTCTCCTCATCTCAGTCCTAAGCAACCAGCCCCTTATCCTGAGACTGTGCCCCCCCCCCCCTCTCACCCCCCTCCCTAGTCCGTGTTTTAGATTCCCCCCGACCAGAGGGCACGATCTCTCAGTGTCCACCCGGTCAAACCCCCTTCAGGATCTTGTAGGTTTCGATGGGATCGCCTCTCGTTCTTCCAAACTCCAGAGAATATCGGCCCAGTTTACTCAGCCCATCATCATCGGACACCCCAACCCCAACCAGTCTCATCCCAGGGACCCATCGCTGCACCGTCTCTAACACAAGCATTGGGAGAGTTCTCTTGATGGGAGAATTCTCTTGATGGAGAGACTCCTGATGGGAGAGTTCTCCTGATGGGAGAGTTCTCTTGATGGAGAGACTCCTGATGGGAGAGTTCTCTTGATGGAGAGACTCCTGATGGGAGAGTTCTCTTGATGGAGAGACTCCTGATGGGAGAGTTCTCTTGATGGAGAGACTCCTGATGAGAGAGTTCTCTTGATGGAGAGACTCCTGATGGGAGAATTCTCTTGATGGGAGAGTTCTCTTGATGGAGAGACTTTTGATGGGAGAGTTCTCTTGATGGAGTGACTCCTGATGGGAGAGTTCTCTTGATGGGAGAGTTCTCTTGATGGAGTGACTCCTGATGGGAGAGTTCTGCTGATGGGAGAGTTCTCTTGATGGAGAGACTTTTGATGGGAGAGTTCTCTTGATGGTAGAGTTCTCTTGATGGAGAGACTCCTGATGGGAGAGTTCTCTTGATGGAGAGACTCCTGATGGGAGAGTTCTCTTGATGGGAGAGTTCTCTTGATGGAGTGACTCCTGATGGGAGAGTTCTCTTGATGGAGTGACTCCTGATGGGAGAGTTCTCTTGATGGGAGAGTTCTCTTGATGGAGAGACTCCTGATGGGAGAGTTCTCCTGATGGGAGAGTTCTCTTGATGGAGAGACTTTTGATGGGAGAGTTCTCTTGATGGTAGAGTTCTCTTGATGGAGAGACTCCTGATGGGAGAGTTCTCTTGATGGGAGAGTTCTCTTGATGGAGAGACTCCTGATGGGAGAGTTCTCTTGATGGTAGAGTTCTCTTGATGGAGAGACTCCTGATGGGAGAGTTCTCTTGATGGAGAGACTCCTGATGGGAGAGTTCTCTTGATGGAGAGACTCCTGATGGGAGAGTTCTCTTGATGGGAGAGTTCTCTTGATGGAGTGACTCCTGATGGGAGAGTTCTCTTGATGGGAGAGTTCTCTTGATGGAGTGACTCCTGATGGGAGAGTTCTCTTGATGGAGTGACTCCTGATTGGAGAGTTCTCTTGATGGAGTGACTCCTGATGGGAGAGTTCTCTTGATGGGAGAGTTCTCTTGATGGAGTGACTCCTGATGGGAGAGTTCTCCTGATGGGAGAGTTCTCTTGATGGAGAGACTTTTGATGGGAGAGTTCTCTTGATGGGAGAGTTCTCTTGATGGAGAGACTCCTGATGGGAGAGTTCTCTTGATGGGAGAGTTCTCTTGATGGGAGAGTTCTCTTGATGGAGTGACTCCTAATGGTAGAGTTCTCTTGATGGGAGAGTTCTCCTGATGGAGGGACTTCTGATGGGAGAGTTCTCTTGATGGAGTGACTCCTGATGGGAGAGTTCTCTTGATGGGAGAGTTCTCTTGATGGAGAGACTTTTGATGGGAGAGTTCTCTTGATGGAGTGACTCCTGATGGGAGAGTTCTCTTGATGGGAGAGTTCTCTTGATGGAGAGACTTTTGATGGGAGAGTTCTCTTGATGGAGTGACTCCTGATGGGAGAGTTCTCTTGATGGGAGAGTTCTCTTGATGGAGTGACTCCTGATGGGAGAGTTCTGCTGATGGGAGGGTTCTCTTGATGGAGAGACTTTTGATGGGAGAGTTCTCTTGATGGTAGAGTTCTCTTGATGGAGAGACTCCTGATGGGAGAGTTCTCTTGATGGTAGAGTTCTCTTGATGGAGAGACTCCTGATGGGAGAGTTCTCTTGATGGAGAGACTCCTGATGGGAGAGTTCTCTTGATGGAGAGACTCCTGATGGGAGAGTTCTCTTGATGGGAGAGTTCTCTTGATGGAGTGACTCCTGATGGGAGAGTTCTCTTGATGGAGTGACTCCTGATGGGAGAGTTCTCTTGATGGGAGAGTTCTCTTGATGGAGAGACTCCTGATGGGAGAGTTCTCCTGATGGGAGAGTTCTCTTGATGGAGAGACTTTTGATGGGAGAGTTCTCTTGATGGTAGAGTTCTCTTGATGGAGAGACTCCTGATGGGAGAGTTCTCTTGATGGAGAGACTCCTGATGGGAGAGTTCTCTTGATGGGAGAGTTCTCTTGATGGGAGAGTTCTCTTGATGGGAGAGTTCTCTTGATGGTAGAATTCTCTTGATGGAGAGACTCCTGATGGGAGAGTTCTCTTGATGGGAGAGTTCTCTTGATGGGAGAGTTCTCTTGATGGGAGAGTTCTCTTGATGGTAGAATTCTCTTGATGGAGAGACTCCTGATGGGAGAGTTTTCTTGATGGAGAGACTTTTGATGAGAGAGTTCTCTTGATGGTAGAATTCTCTTGATGGAGAGACTCCTGATGGGAGAGTTCTCTTGATGGAGAGACTCCTGATGGGAGAGTTCTCTTGATGGGAGAGTTCTCTTGATGGGAGAGTTCTCTTGATGGGAGAGTTCTCTTGATGGAGAGATTCCTGATGGGAGAGTTCTCTTGATGGGCGAGTTCTCTTGATGGAGAGACTTTTGATGGGAGAGTTCTCTTGATGGAGAGATTCCTGATGGAAGAGTTCTCTTGATGGGAGAGTTCTCTTGATGGAGAGACTTTTGATGGGAGAGTTCTCTTGATGGAGAGACTCTTGATGAGAGAGTTCTCCTGATGGGAGAGTTCTCTTGAGGTCACTATTAATACTCAACTAGTGTCACTAAAATTGATGTTAAACCCTTTATAAACACTGGGTTCACCCTACTACTGGAGTACTGGAGTGCACCGATCCCGGGCCCCACACTCTAGGAAGGATGTCGAGGGTCTCGGAGAGGGTGCGGAGGGAGATTTACCAGAATGGGACCGTGGGTGGATGAGGGGACTTCAGTTCACGTGGAGGGACTGGAGAAGCTGGGATTGTTCTCCTTAGAGCAGAGAAGGTTAAGAGAGGTTGGGGGGTGGGGAGGAGGATGAGGGGACTTTAGTTCACGTGGAGGGACTGGAGAAGCTGGGATTGTTCTCCTTAGAGCAGAGAAGGTTAAGGGAGGGCGGGGGGGAGATTGAATCGAGAAGTTCAAAATCACAGAGTGGGGGTGTTGGGGTAGAGTAGAGAGAGGGGGAGACTGTTTCCAGTGGTGGGAGGGTCGGTAACCAGAGGGGGACACAGATTGAAGAGAATCGGTAACAGAACCAGAGGGTGGGGGGTGGGGGGGGGGAGATGAGGAGAATTATTGTTTATAAACACAGCGAGTTGTTGTGATCTGGAAGGCGCTGCCTGAAAGGGCGGTGGAAGCAGATTCAATAGGAACTTTCCAAAGCGGGGGAGTGGGATAAATACTCAAAGGGGGAAAATTTGATGGGATTTGGGGGGAGGGGTGGGTGGGGAGGGGTGGGGCTGCGGGGGGAAGAGTGTGGACTAACTGGATAAATGTCCCAAAGAGCCAGCACAATGACGATGGGCCGAACAGACTCCCACCCGATTTGGAGTCCTGCCCAGGGAGGGGTGGGGTGGGGGGGGGGGGGGGGGTGTGGGGGTTGGGGTGGGGGCAAAGTCTGCTCCTGACCACCGCCCCCCCCCCTCCCCCCACCCCCCCAACCTCCCCAAGCCCCGCAACCTCTCGCCCGCACCATCGGCCGAACCCCCCAGGCCGGGGCTGGCTCTTGGATGGACCTTCCGAAGAGCCGGCAGGGGTGCTCGATGGGCTGAATGGCCTCCCCCACCCACCTCCCCACCCCCCAACCCCAAAAAGAAGCTGCGCGGCTGTAGCTTTATTTATAAACGCCAGCGAGGTTTTGCTTCCAATGTTTGAACTTGCTGTTCCTCCCTCCTATTCGGTGGCGGGGGGTGGGTGGGGGGTGAACTCTGCGTCCTGGGCGCTATTTTTAACAGAAATGTGATGTTGACATCCGGCAGAGGGCTGATTACACCACAGGGCACTTCCCCACCGCCTTCCCACAAACCACACATCAGCGTGAGCTGCCACACTCATCTCGGACGGGGTGAAACGCTCATGTGACACTAGGAAAGCGAGATGACGAGAGTGACAGACGGGGACACAGCGGTCGGGGGAAGTTGGGGTTGGCGGGAGGGGTAGAGACTCACAGGAGCCCAAAGGTGGTGGCCCATGGTTCGTCGCACCATAAAAAATCATCGCCCGATGGACAGAGATGCAGAGCCGAGGGCTCCCTGGGTTGAACGTGCGCTCACGCCACACTGTCCGGCTCTCTGTACCACCTCGGTTAGAGCACAGCGGGCGCCATTGTCGGAGGGTCAGCGCTGAGGGAGTGCCGCACTGTGGGAGGGTCAGCGCTGAGGGAGCGCCGCACTGTGGGAGGGTCAGTGCTGAGGGAGCGCCGCACTGTCGGAGGGTCAGCGCTGAGGGAGAGCCGCACTGTCGGAGAGTCAGTGCTGAGGGAGCGCCGCACTGTGGGAGGGTCAGTGCTGAGGGAGCGCCGCACTGTGGGAGGGTCAGTGCTGAGGGAGAGCCGCACTGTCGGAGGGTCAGCGCTGAGGGAGCGCCGCACTGTCGGAGGGTCAGCGCTGAGGGAGCGCCGCACTGTCGGAGGGTCAGCGCTGAGGGAGAGCTGCACTGTGGGAGGGTCAGTGCTGAGGGAGCGCCGCACTGTCGGAGGGTTAGCGCTGAGGGTCAGTGCTGAGGGACCGCCGCACTGTCGGAGGGTCAGCGCTGAGGGAGAGCCGCACTGTCGGAGGGTCAGCGCTGAGGGAGAGCTGCACTGTGGGAGGGTCAGCGCTGAGGGAGCGCCGCACTGTCGGAGGGTCAGTGCTGAGGGAGCACCACACTGTCGGAGGGTCAGTGCTGAGGGTCAGTGCTGAGGGACCGCCGCACTGTCGGAGGGTCAGCACTGAGGGAGAGCCACACTGTCGGAGGGTCAGGGCTGAGGGACTGCCGCACTGTCGGAGGCTCAGCACTGAGGGAGCGCCGCACTGTGGGAGGGTCAGTACTGAGGGAGAGCCGCATTGTCGGAGGGTCAGCACTGAGGGAGCGCCGCACTGTGGGAGGGTCAGTGCTGAGGGAGCGCCGCACTGTCGGAGGGTCAGCGCTAAGGGAGTGCCGCACTGTGGGAGGGTCAGTGCTGAGGGAGCGCCGCACTGTGGGAGGGTCAGCGCTGAGGGAGCGCCGCACTGTCGGAGGGTCAGTGCTGAGGGAGAGCCGCACTGTCGGAGGGTCAGTGCTGAGGGAGTGCCGCACTGTCGGAGGGTCAGTGCTGAGGGAGTGCCGCACTGTGGGAGGGTCAGCGCTGAGGGAGAGCTGCACTGTCGGAGGGTCAGTGCTGAGGGAGCGCCGCACTGTGGGAGGGTCAGCGCTGAGGGAGCACCGCACTGTGGGAGGGTCAGTACTGAGGGAGAGCCGCATTGTCGGAGGGTCAGCACTGAGGGAGCGCCGCACTGTGGGAGGGTCAGTGCTGAGGGAGCGCCGCACTGTCGGAGGGTCAGCGCTGAGGGAGAGCCGCACTGTCGGAGAGTCAGTGCTGAGGGAGCGCCGCACTGTGGGAGGGTCAGTGCTGAGGGAGCGCCGCACTGTGGGAGGGTCAGTGCTGAGGGAGAGCCGCACTGTCGGAGGGTCAGCGCTGAGGGAGCGCCGCACTGTCGGAGGGTCAGCGCTGAGGGAGCGCCGCACTGTCGGAGGGTCAGCGCTGAGGGAGAGCTGCACTGTGGGAGGGTCAGTGCTGAGGGAGCGCCGCACTGTCGGAGGGTTAGCGCTGAGGGTCAGTGCTGAGGGACCGCCGCACTGTCGGAGGGTCAGCGCTGAGGGAGAGCCGCACTGTCGGAGGGTCAGCGCTGAGGGAGAGCTGCACTGTGGGAGGGTCAGCGCTGAGGGAGCGCCGCACTGTCGGAGGGTCAGTGCTGAGGGAG
>JANJGN010000672.1:45000-47500 GCA_026770705.1 Isurus oxyrinchus
TTGCCCACGCTCCCCACGGCTGTCACCAGGATGCCCAGCGTCGCGCCAAAGTACCGATACCGCATGACCGCTGGGTGGCAGGTCAGGTTGCCGTAGGAGGAGTTAAGGTCCATCGAGCTCCCCGAAGACCGAGGCGGGGGTTGGGGGAGAATCGAAGATCGAGGCGGGGGGTGGGGGTGGTGGTGGTTGAATCGAAGATCGAGGCGGGAGAATCGAAGATCGAGCTGGACGAATCGAAGATCGAGGCTGGCGGAGCCGGGAGAATCGAAGATCGAGGTGGGAGAATCGATGAGCTTGTCCTGCCTAGACTGGGCAGAGGTTGCAGGGAGGAACAAGCCAGCGATTCTGTCTCTGAGAGTGAGTGCAGGCTTCCCTCGTTCGGTATGAAGTCGGTGTGTGGGTCGAGGAGGGTGAGGACACTCCTTAAGTAGCCTCCGAGTGAGGTGAAACTGGGGACTTCACCACGAGAATGTCCTGTTCCAGAGTACTTCCCTTTTTGAGGTTCCGTTTAAACATGCCCAGGAAGCGATGCGCACAGCCTGGCCAGCACTTTCACAACCGCTTGGCACCGCTCCGCCATGGAAACGACGGGGAGTTTCTAGGTCTGGCAAGAGGCACAGACCCCACATGAACCTGACGGGCGACCCCCGACTGGGGTCTTCGAAATGACGAGGGGGTTTCGATAGGGTCGAACGGCAGGAAGACCTGTCGACTGGTTAGGGGTGCGGGGGCTGGGAGAGACCAGAAGTGGTGGCACATCCACATGAGACGCACATGAATAAAACCAATTCGGGGCAGGGGGTGCGAATTGGGAGAAACTTCTTTACCCAGACGGCGGGGAGAATGTGGGACTCGCTCCCACGGGGAGCGGGGAGAACGCGGGACTCGCTCCCGCGGGGGAGAATGTGGGTCTCGCTCCCACGGGGAGTAGGGGAGAATGTGGGACTCGCTCCCGCGGGGAGAATGTGGGACTCGCTCCCGTGGGGAGAATGTGGGACTCGCTCCCGCGGGGAGCGGGGAGAATGTGGGACTCGCTCCCACGGGAAGTGGGGAGAATGTGGGACTCGCTCCCGCGGGGAGAATGTGGGACTCGCTCCCACGGGGAGAATGTGGGACTCGCTCCCGCGGGGAGAATGTGGGACTCGCTCCCGCGGGGAGAATGTGGGACTCGCTCCCACGGGAAGTGGGGAGAATGTGGGAATCGATCCAATGGGGAGTGGTTGAGGTGAATAGTGTCGACTTATTGAAGTTGGGGGGGAAGCCGGATAAACACACGGGGGAGAGAGGAATAGAAGGATATGGTGATGGCGGAGAGATTAAGTAGATAGGTGGGGGTTGGGGATGCTGTGGGAGCTGGCTCATGGGGAACAGAAAAACAGATAAGGACCAATTAAATGAACGGCCAGTGTCAGTGTGTGCAGGTCCTGAGGGAGAGCCGCAGTGTCGGAGGGTCAGCGCGGAGGGAGCGCCGCACTGTCGGAGGGTCAGCGCTGAGGGAGAGCCGCACTGTGGGAAGGTCAGTGCTGAGGGAGAGCCGCACTGTGGGAGGGTCAGTGCTGAGGGAGCGCCGCACTGTCGGAGGGTCAGCGCTGAGGGAGAGCCGCACTGTGGAAGGGTCAGTGCTGAGGGAGCGCCGTACTGTCGGAGGATCAGCGCTGACGGAACGCCGCACTGTTGGAGGGTCAGTGCTGAGAGAGCGCCGCACTGTCGGAGGGTCAGCGCTGAGGGAGAGCCGCACTGTCGGAGGGTCAGTGCTGAGGGAGCGCCACACTGTCGGAGGGTCAGTGCTGAGAGAGCGCCGCACTGTGGGAGGGTCAGTGCTGAGGGAGAGCCGCACTGTCGGAGGGTCAGCGCTGAGGGAGAGCCGCACTGTCGGAGGGTCAGTGCTGAGGGAGTGCTGCACTGTCGGAGGGTCTGGGCTGAGGGAGCGCCGCGCTGAGGGAGCATCAAACTGATGGAGGATCAGTGCTGAGGGAGCGCCGCACAGATGGAGGGGCAGTGCTGAGGGAGCACTGATGGAGGGTCAGTGCTGAGGGAGCGCCGCACAGATGGAGGGTCAGTTCTGAGGGAGCACCGCACTGATGGAGGGTCAGTGCTGAGGGAGCGCCACACTGTTGGAGGGTCAGCGCAGAGGGAGCGCCGCACAGTCGGAGGGTCAGGGCTGAGGGAGTGCCGCACTGTCGGAGGGTCAGTGCTGAGGGAGCGCCGCACTGTCGGAGGGTCAGTGCTGAGGGAGTGCCGCACTGTGGGAGGGTCAGTGCTGAGGGAGCGCTGCACTGTCGGAGGGTCTGGGCTGAGGGAGCGGCGCACTGTCGGAGGGTCAGTGCTGAGGGAGTGCCGCACTGTCGGAGGGTCAGTGCTGAGGGAGCGCCACACTGTGGCAGGGTCAGTGCTGAGGGAAAGCCGCACTGTCGGAGGGTCAGTGCTGAGGGAGAGCCGCACTGTCGGAGGGTCAGTGCTGAGGGTGCGCCACACTGTGGGAGGGTCAGCGCTGAGAATA
>JANJGN010000672.1:52500-67500 GCA_026770705.1 Isurus oxyrinchus
GTCATTATTTATTGGGAGGGGAGTTGATTACAGATGTGGGGAGGTTATGCTTCAGTTGTACAGGGCACTGGTGAGAACACATCTGGAGCACTGTGTACAGCACTGGTCTCCTTATTTAAGGGAGGGTGTAAACGCATTGGAAGCCATTCAGAGAAGGTTTAACCAGACTGACGCCTGGAACGGGCGGGGTTGTCTTATCAGGAAAGGTCGGACAGGCCGGGCTTGTATCCGCTGGAGTTTAGAAGAGTGAGAGGCGGCTCGATCGAAACCTATAAGATCCTGAGGGGGTCTCGACAGGGTGGGTGTGGAGAGGAGGTTTCCTCTTGTGGGAGAATCTAGAACGAGGGGGGGCGGGGAGTGGGGGGTGTCACTGTTTAAACATAAGGGGGTGGGGGTGAGTCTCTGGAACTCTCTTTCTCGAAAGGCGGTGGGAGCAGAGTCTCTGAATGTTCTTAAGATCGAGGTGGATGGGTTCCTGATTGACCAGGGGGGAGATGATGGGTTATCGGGGTGAGGAGGGGTGGGGTGCAGATTTCAGGTGACTTGTCAGGTCAGGCCATGACTTTATTGTAGGGCGGAGCAGGATCGAGGGGCTGAGTGGCCTCCTCCTCCTGTTCCTTGTTCGTGTGTTGGCTTTAGAGTGGGTGGGGGAGGCAAAGCCATTGGGGTGGGCTGGTGGGGGGGGGGGAGCCTTCATTTACCCAGATCCATCATCGGCATTGGCCTCCAACTAATCTTCTGCCTGAATCCAGACAGGATTTCATTTTCCAAACGTTTCATTTATTGGGCAAGACCCCTTTTGGGATTCATGCAATGCGCGATTCTCGAAAAGCTAACATCCAAGTTCAGCAGGTCGTAGGGAAGGGAAAGGGAATGTTGGCCTTTATTTCTAAGGGAATGGAGCATAAAAACAGGGGAAGTCCCGCTAAAACTGTACAAGGCGCGAGTTAGACCACAGCTAGAATACTGAGAACAGTTCTGGTCCCCTTATCTAAGGAAAGATATCCTGGCATTGGAGGCAGTCCAGAGAAGGTTCACTAGGTTGATTCCGGGTAGGGAGGGGTTTTCTTATGAGGAGGGGTTGAGTAGGTTGGGCCTGTGCTCATTGGAGTTTAGAAGAATGAGAGGTGACCTTATTGAAACATATGAGATTCTTAGGGGGCTGGACAGGGGTAGATGCTGAGGGGCTGTTTCCCCCTTGCGGGAGAGTCTAGGACCAGAGGGCATAATCTCAGAGTAAGGGGGTCGTCCATTTAAGACAGAGATGAGGAGGAATTCCTTCCCTCAGAGGGTGGTCAGTCTGTGGGTCTCTTTACCGCAGAGGGTTGGAGAGGCTGGGTCCTTAAGTATATTCAAGGCCGAGACAGACAGATTCTTAATCAGTCCGGGAATCGAGGGGTTACGGGGAAAAAGGCAGGAAAGTGGAGCTGAGGGTTATCAGATCAGCCACAATCTCGCTGAATGGCGGAGCAGACTCGATGGGCCGAATGGCCAGCTTCTGCTCCTACGTCTCCTGGCCTTATGGTCTTGCCGTCAATTCCCCTTCGCAATAAACAATTGCATCCTATTAGCTTTCCTAAGCACCCACTGTACCTGCATTACTCACCTTCCGTGGTTCATGCAACTAGGACACCCGGATCCCTCTGCACCTCCGAGCTCTGCGATCTCTCTGCCCGCTCGGAAACCCTGGCTGCTCGTCTATCCCACCTGCCCAAAAGGAAGCATCTCACACTTGCCCACGCCATACCCCACTGTACCTGTCGCGAGGGAAGATGCCGCTTTTAAATCTATTGATTAAGGGACGAGACGCATGCATGAAGGCGGCAGGAGCTGTGGATGGAGGAGGAAGGCGATTGTATCTGATTCAAAATTTGGTAAATTGGCGGAAGGGGTGAGGTGATTTGTGAGCAGGATTAGGACCGGTTAAATAAGCCCCTGCACTGAATAGGGAAGCATGTTGCTGTTTAGCATCAGGAGTGTGGAGGAGGGTCCTTGCAATCGGGTGGATTGTGTCTTGTTCCGCACTGTACCAAGTCGGCAGCTGAAAGGGAGCTACGCCGTCTAATTCACAACAGAAGGATATACAGCGTGGTAGCATTTCAGCAGTTAGACCTGGGTATTGGGACTTTTATACAGTGCCGCATTCATTTATATATTCTGCAGGATCGGCGCTCAGAATTTAATTTTTAAAAATTGTGCATTGCACTTCACCCTCCGAAACAGCAGGTGGCAGCAATACACCAAAGAGCCATGAATTTGCCAGAAAGCACTGGGGGTGGGGGGGGGGTGGAGGGAGGGAAACAACAATTTACACTGTATGAGAAGAGAGCGTTGATTGACTGATTGGCAAGCAGGCTCCGATTGGTGGAGGCGTTGCCGTGGAGAGTGCACCAGCGACGGTGGCTGACGGTGAACCGGCAAGCCTTGTTTGAAAACTTTTAAGCCAGGCCAGGTTGGCCAAGGCATGGCCCCGAGGAATGAATCAGCGAATGGCTGTCACATTATGTTTTCCCCCTGATGCTGGTATCCTGGCGAGGTGCCCGGGTCAGTGCACCTTCGCCGGGGGCCCCAGTTGGGAAGGAAACCTGGCTGACATCTCGGACAGGCAGTGAGTCACAATGGGATCACTAAATTCTGCTTGTTCCTCAGCCCTGTTGCTTAATCTGGTGGATTCTTTAATTTCATCAGTGCATGCCTTTGTATGTAGACGCATATTTCCTCTCTTACTGTAACCCTGTGCTTGCATTTCAGTCATGCTCCTCAGTCAGTATTTCCCTTTGATCATGTTGCGAAACCACAACCCACCCCACCATCCATCGCTCCCAAGCACCGCCCCCCACCGCCCCCCCCCTCCCCCCCCCTGCCCTTACATAGTGCCCGGGGTTAATAGAGTCCCACGTTCTCCCCGCTCCCCACGGGAGCGAGTCCCACATTCACCCCGCTCCCTGCGGTAGCGAGTCCCACATTCTCCCCGCGGGAGCGAGTCCCACATTCTCCCCACTCCCCGTGGGAGCAAGTCCCATACTCTCCCCACTCCCCATGGGAGCGAGTCACACACTATCCCCGCTCCCTGTGGGAGCGAGTCCCACATTCTCCCCGCTCCCCGTGGGAGCGAGTCCCACATTCTCCCCGCTCCCTGTGGGAGCGAGTCCCACCTTCTCCCCGCTCCCTGTGGGAGCGAGTCCCACATTCTCCCCGCTCCCTGTGGGAGCGAGTCCCACATTCTCCCTGCTCCCTGTGGGAGCGAGTCCCACATTCTCCCCGTGGGAGCGAGTCCCACATTCTCCCCGCGGGAGCGAGTCCCACATTCTCCCCGCGGGAGCGAGTCCCACATTCTCCCCGCTCCCCATGGGAGCGAGTCCCACGTTCTCCCCGCGGGAGTGAGTCCCACATTCTCCCCACTCCCCGTGGTAGTGCTCCAATTGTGGTCTATCCCAGGGATACGGAGACCAGAACTGTGCACAGTGCTCCAATTGTGGTCTAACCCAGGGATACGGAGACCAGAACTGTGCACAGTGCTCCAATTGTGGTCTAACCCAGGGATACGGAGACCGGAACTGTGCACAGTGCTCCAATTGTGGTCTAACCCAGGGATACGGAGACCAGAACTGTGCACAGTGCTCCCAGTGTGGTCTAACCCAGGGATACAGAGAGCGGAACTGTGCACAGTTCTTCAAGTGTGGTCTAACCCAGGGATATAGAGACCGGAACTGTGCACAGTGCTCCCAGTGTGGTCCAACCCAGGGATACAGAGACAGGAACTGTGCACAGTGCTCCCAGTGTGGTCTAACCGAGGGATACGGAGACCGGAACTGTGCACAGTGCACCAAGTGTGGTCTAACCCAGGCGTACAGAGACCAGAACTGTGCACAGTGCTCCAAGTGTGGTCTAACCCAGGGATACGGAGACCAGAACTGTTCACAGTGCTCCAAGTGTGGTCTAACCGCGGGATACAGAGACAGGAACTGTGCACAGTGCCCCCAGTGTGGTCTAACCGAGGGATACGGAGACCGGAATTGAGCACAGTGCTCCAAGTGTGGTCTAACCCAGGCATACAGAGACCAGAACTGTGCACAGTGCTCCAAGTGTGGTCTAATCCAGGGATACGGAGACCAGAACTGTGCACAGTGCTCCAAGTGTGGTCTAACCCAGGGATATGGAGACTGGAACTGTGCACAATGCTCCAAGTGTGGTCTAACCGAGGGATATAGAGACCGGAACTGTGCACAGTGCTCCAAGTGTGGTCGAACCCAGGGAACGGAGACCGGAACTGTGCACAGTGCTCCAAGTGTAGTCTAACCCAGGCATACAGAGACCAGAACTGTTCACAGTGCTCCAAGTGTGGTCTAACCGCGGGATACAGAGACAGGAACTGTGCACAGTGCCCCCAGTGTGGTCTAACCGAGGGATACGGAGACCGGAATTGAGCACAGTGCTCCAAGTGTGGTCTAACCCAGGCATACAGAGACCAGAACTGTGCACAGTGCTCCAAGTGTGGTCTAATCCAGGGATACGGAGACCAGAACTGTGCACAGTGCTCCAAGTGTGGTCTAACCCAGGGATATGGAGACTGGAACTGTGCACAATGCTCCAAGTGTGGTCTAACCGAGGGATATAGAGACCGGAACTGTGCACAGTGCTCCAAGTGTGGTCGAACCCAGGGAACGGAGACCGGAACTGTGCACAGTGCTCCAAGTGTAGTCTAACCCAGGCATACAGAGACCAGAACTGTGCACAGTGCTCCAAGTGTGGTCTAATCCAGGGATACGGAGACCAGAACTGTGCACAGTGCTCCAAGTGTGGTCTAACCCAGGGATATGGAGACTGGAACTGTGCACAATGCTCCAAGTGTGGTCTAACCGAGGAATATAGAGACCGGAACTGTGCACAGTGCTCCAAGTGTGGTCGAACCCAGGGAACGGAGACCGGAACTGTGCACAGTGCTCCAAGCGTGGTCTAACCCAGGGATATGGAGACCGGAACTGTGCACAGTGCTCCAAGTGTGGTCTAACCCAGGGATATGGAGACCAGAACTGTTCACAGTGCTCCAAGTGTGGTCTAACTGAGGGATACAGAGACAGGAACTGTGCACAGTGCTCCCAGTGTGGTCTAACCGAGGGATACGGAGACCGGAACTGTGCACAGTGCTCCAAGTGTGGTCTAACCCAGGCATACAGAGACCAGAACTGTGCACAGTGCTCCCAGTGTGGTCTAATCCAGGGGTACGGAGACCAGAACTGTGCACAGTGCTCCAAGTGTGGTCTAACCCAGGGATACGGAGACCAGAACTGTTCACAGTGCTCCGAGTGTGGTCTAACCCAGGGATACGGAGACCGGAACTGTGCACAGTTCTCCCAGTGTGGTCTAACCCAGGGATATAGAGACCGGAACTGTGCACCATTAACTCACGCTTACCCCAATGGAACTTAATTTTAAAAATTCTTTCAGGGGTCATGGGTGTCGCTGGGATGGGCCCAGCATTTATTGCCCGTCCCTAATTGCCCCTTGAGAAGTTGGGAGGTGAGCTGCCTTCTTGAACTGCCGCAGTCCCCGTGTGGTGTAGGTACACCCACAGTGTTGTTAGGGAGGGAGTTCCAGGATTTTGTCCATGTTGTGTAGGTACACCCACAGCGCTGTTAGGGAGGGAGTTCCAGGATTTTGTCCCGTGTGGTGCAGGTACACCCACAGAGCTGTTAGGGAGGGAGTTCCAGGATTTTGTTCGTGTGGTGTAGGTACACCCACAGCGCTGTTAGGGAGGGAGTTCCAGGATTTTGTCCCTGTGTGGTGTAGGTACACCCACGGCGCTGTTAGGGAGGGAGTTCCAGGATTTTGTCCCGTGTGGTGTAGGTACACCCACGGCACTGTTAGGGAGGGAGTTCCAGGATTTTGTCCCGTGTGGTGTAGGTACACCCACAGCGCTGTTAGGGAGGGAGTTCCAGGATTTTGTCCGTGTGGTGTAGGTACACCCACAGCGCTGTTAGGGAGGGAGTTCCAGGATTTTGTCCCTGTGTGGTGTAGGTACACCCACGGCGCTGTTAGGGAGGGAGTTCCAGGATTTTGTCCCCGTGTGGTGTAGGTACACCCACAGCGCTGTTAGGGAGGGAGTTCCAGGATTTTGTCCCGTGTGGTGTAGGTACACCCACAACGCTGTTAGGGAGGGAGTTCCAGGATTTTGTCCGTGTGGTGTAGGTACACCCACAGCGCTGTTAGGGAGGGAGTTCCAGGATTTTGTCGGTGTGGTGTAGGTACACCCACAGCGCTGTTAGGGAGGGAGTTCCAGGATTTTGTCCCTGTGTGGTGTAGGTACACCCACAGCGCTGTTAGGGAGGGAGTTCCAGGATTTTGTCCCTGTGGTGTAGGTACACCCACGGCGCTGTTAGGGAGGGAGTTCCAGGATTTTGTCCCTGTGGTGTAGGTACACCCATGGCGCTGTTAGGGAGGGAGTTCCAGGATTTTGTCCGTGTGGTGTAGGTACACCCACAGCGCTGTTAGGGAGAGAGTTCCAGGATTTTGTCCCCGTGTGGTGTAGGTACACCCACAGCGCTGTTAGGGAGGGAGTTCCAGGATTTTGTCCCTGTGTGGTGTAGGTACACCCACGGCGCTGTTAGGGAGGGAGTTCCAGGATTTCGTCCCCATGTGGTGTAGGTACACCCACAGCGCTGTTAGGGAGGGAGTTCCAGGATTTTGACCCGGCGACAGTGAAGGAACGGCCGATATATTCCCAAGTCGGGATGGTGAGCGGCTGGGAGGGGAACTTGCAGGTGGTGGTGTTCCCCGTGTGTCTGCTGCCCTCGTCCTTCTAGATGGTAGAGGTGGTGGGTTTGGGCGGCGCTGTCGAAGGAGCCCTTGGCGAGTTGCTGCAGTGCATCTTGTAGATGGTACACGCACTGCTGCCAAGACTATGAAGAGTTTGGATAAGGCAGGTAAATAAAAGGTATTCCTAAGCAGACTCTCGATGTGTTAACTGCTCACTAGAGAGTGAGAATGGGGGCTTTAATGGCAGATAATGAGGAAATGGCGGAAGAGATGAGCAAATATTTTGTTTCTGTCTTCACCGTAGAGGATACAAAAATACATTCCAGTCATAGCTGTAAATCAGGAAGTGGAAGGGCGAGCGGAACTTGGTGAAATTGCAATCATTGGGGAAGTGATACTGAGCAAACTGATGGAGCTGGGGGCTGACAGTCTCCGGGCTCTGATGGACTTCATCCCAGGGTCTTAAAAGAGGTGGCTAATGAGGTAGTCGCTGCACTGCGGCGAGTTTTCCAACATTCCCTAGATTCTGGAAACTTTCCATCAGACCGGAAAGGAGCAAATATAATCCCTCTCTTCAAGAAAGAAGGGAGGTAGAAAACAGGAAACTACAGGCCAGTTAGCTTGACGTCCGTCGTGGGGAAGTTATTAAAATCGATTATTACGGAGGTTACAGCTGGGCACTTAGAAGACCTCAAGGCAGTTGGGGAGAGTCAGCATGGTTTTTGAAAGGGAAATCACGCGCAACCAATTTTATTGGAGTTTTTCAAAGGAGTGACAGGCGCTGTGAATAAAGGGGAGCCTGTAGACGTGCTGTACTTGGATTTCCAGAAGGCACTTGATAAAGTGCCACGTGAAGGTTATAGTGGAAAATAAAAGCTCATGGTGTAGGGGGTAACATATTAGCACGGGTAGGGGATCGGCTGGCTGGCGGGAAGCAGAGAGTAGGCATAAATGGGCCTTTTTCTGATTGGCAGGATGTGAGGAATGGAGTCCCGCAGGGGGTCTGTGCTGGGACCTCAACTTGTTACGATTTACATCAACCACTTAGATGAGGGGAGCGAAGGCCCGGTGGCTAAATGTGCAGATGACACAAAGATAGGTAGGTGCGTATGTTGTGAAGAGGACATAAGGAGGTTGTTGCAGACAGGTACAGATGGGTCGAGTGAGTGGGCAAAGCATCTGGCCGATGGAGTATAACGTGGGGACATGTGAAGTTGTTCACTTTGGCGGGAGGAACAAAAAAGCAGAGTATTACTGAGACGGAGAACGGCTGCATAATTCCGAGGCGCGGAGGGATCTGGGCGTTCGGGTGCACGAGTCACAAAGAGTTGGTACGCAGCTGCAGCGAGTGATTGAGAAGGGGAACGACATGTTATCCTCTATTACCAGAGGGATTGAACATCAGAGGGAGGGTGTTGTTCTTCAGTTACACAGGGCGTTGGTGAGACCCCACCTCGAATACTGTGGGCAGTTCCCGTCTCCTTGTTTAAGGAAGGATGTCAATGGGTTGGAGGGGGTGGAGGGGGGGGGCGCGGTTCAGAGGAGGTGGACTCAATCCATACCCGGGATGAGCGGGGTTGTCTTATGAGGAAAGGTCGGACAGACTGGGCTTGTTCCCACTGGAGTTTAGAAGAGCGAGGGGGTGGGGGGGGGGGGGCGGGGAGGAGGGGGTCACGGAATATTTGGGGAGGGGAGGAGGGGGTCACGGAATATTTGGGGAGGGGAGGAGGGGGGTCACGGAATATTTGGGGAGGGGAGGAGGGGGTCACGGAATATTTGGGGAGGGGAGGAGGGGGGTCACGGAATATTTGGGGAGGGGAGGAGGGGGGTCACGGAATATTTGGGGAGGGGAGGAGGGGGGTCACGGAATATTTGGGGAGGGGAGGAGGGGGGGTCACGGAATATTTGGGGAGGGGAGGAGGGGAGTCACGGAATATTTGGGGAGGGGAGGAAGGTGGTCACAGAATATTTGGGGAGGGGAGGAGGGGGTCACGGAATATTTGGGGAGGGGAGGAAGGTGGTCACGGAATATTTGGGGAGGGGAGGAGGGGGTCACGGAATATTTGGGGAGGGGAGGAAGGTGGTCACGGAATATTTGGGGAGGGGAGGAGGGGGGTCACGGAATATTTAGGGAGGGGAGGAGGGGAGTCACGGAATATTTGGGGAGGGGAGGAGGGGGGTCACGGAATATTTGGGGAGGGGAGGAGGGGGGGTCACGGAATATTTGGGGAGGGGAGGAGGGGGGTCACGGAATATTTGGGGAGGGGAGGAGGGGAGTCACGGAATATTTGGGGAGGGGAGGAAGGTGGTCACGGAATATTTGGGGAGGGGAGGAGGGGAGTCACGGAATATTTGGGGAGGGGAGGAGGGGAGTCACGGAATATTTTTAAGGCGGGGAGGGGAGATAGATTCTTGGGAGGCAGGTGAATAGAAGGGTTATGGGGGGTTAGGTGGGAATGTGGAACTCGAAACACCAAGAGATTGGGGGAGGTGATGACATAGTGGTATAGTAATAATAGTACTAGTCACTAGTAATCCAGAGCCCCAGGTTAATGCCCGGTGGGACCCGGGTTCGAATCCCATCCTGGCAGAAGGGGGAGTTTGGATTCAATAATTAAAGAAAATATGGAAATGAAAGCCTAATGATGACCATGAAACCAGCGTCGTAAAAACTCATCTGGTTCACTAGAGAGGAGGGGAGATCTGCCGTCCTTACCCGGGTCTGACCCTACACGTGATTCCAGACCCCCCCCCCCGCCCCCCACAGCCAAATGTGGTCAGCTCTTAAATGATCCTGAACGAGGGGTGGGTGACTACTGTCCGATGGCACCCGCGTCCCACGAACCAAGAGAGATCGGCCGTGAACTTACTGAATGGGTGGGGCAGGCTGGAGGGGCCGAATGGCCTCCTCATGTTCCTGTTTCTTCTCTCCTTATCTCCCAACTGCATTCTGTAATCTCATAATTTCTTTCCTTCCTCACCCCCCACCCCCCCATCCAACCCCCCATCGCTGCCGTAAGCCTTCGTTTGGGAGCTGATTACAACAGAGGAGGCTGGGACGTTCTTGCCTCGCACCCTTCCACGCCCCCGCCCCCACCCAAAACCCCCACCCCCCCCCCCCCCCCCCCACCCCCCTGCCATCAAAATACCAGCGACCGCACTGCTGTTGGACCCCGTTGACCTTCGTGTTGACTCACAGTTACGTGCCTCGTGAAAACGGGTGATGGGCATCAGCTCGCCCACCGAGGCGGGGTAGAGATGGGCACGGCCGTACAGCACCCCCCCCTGTGGAAGCGGCCGGGAAAGCCGTCTTTGGAACAAACTAGCTTGTCCTCCCATGACCAGCACTTGTGGTGAATTGTGACCCCTCCTCTGATTGCCCCCCCCCCTCCCCTCCTCCACCCATCTCTTGTCTCAATACTCACCCGCGCCCCCCCACTATATTGTAAACTGTGCTGATCCCAAATTCTAATGAGGGGGAGCTGTGGGCGCAATGGTTTCTCTTTTATTCGTTCATGGGATATGTGGGTGTCGCTGGGCTGGGCCCAGCATTTGTTGCCCGTCCCTAATTGCCCCCTTGAGAAGCTGGGGGGTGGTGAGCCACCTCCTTGAACCGCTGCAGTCCCCGTGTGGCGTAGGTACAAGGGTCGTGAGTCTTTGAAATTCTGTACCCCGGAAGGTTGTGGATGCTCCACCGTGTAGGTACACCCACCACGCAGTTAGGGAGGGAGTTCCAGGGTTTTGACCCAACGACGGTGAAGGAACGGCCGATTGTGTTCCCAAGTCGGGATGGTGACCGGCTCGGAGGGGAACTTCCAAGGGAACGGTGCTCCTGCTCCTAAGTCCTACGCCCTAATCCCTCGATCCCCTCGGTGCCCGAAAACCTATCGCCGGTCACGGGTCTCGGATATACTTGTCAACGGGGCATCCACCGGGGTAGAGAATTTCAGAGATTCACCGACCCTCCGAGTGAAGAAGTTTCTCCCCTGTCTCAGTCCGAAATGGCCGAGCCCTCATCCTGAGACTCTGACCCCTCCCACCCCCGCCCCCCTCAGTTCTAGACTCTCCAGCCGGAGTTGGGGGGGGGCAATTGAGGGGCTGCATTGCGGGTGGGCGAAACAGCCACACTGAATTGCAAAGATTCACCACCCTCGGAGCGAAGACCTTTCTCCTCATCTCAGTCCTAAGCAACCAGCCCCTTATCCTGAGACTGTGCCCCCCCCCCCTCTCTCACCCCCCTCCCTAGTCCGTGTTTTAGATTCCCCCCGACCAGAGGGCACGATCTCTCAGTGTCCACCCGGTCAAACCCCCTTCAGGATCTTGTAGGTTTCGATGGGATCGCCTCTCGTTCTTCCAAACTCCAGAGAATATCGGCCCAGTTTACTCAGCCCATCATCATCGGACACCCCAACCCCAACCAGTCTCATCCCAGGGACCCATCGCTGCACCGTCTCTAACACAAGCATTGGGAGAGTTCTCTTGATGGGAGAATTCTCTTGATGGAGAGACTCCTGATGGGAGAGTTCTCCTGATGGGAGAGTTCTCTTGATGGAGAGACTCCTGATGGGAGAGTTCTCTTGATGGAGAGACTCCTGATGGGAGAGTTCTCTTGATGGAGAGACTCCTGATGGGAGAGTTCTCTTGATGGAGAGACTCCTGATGAGAGAGTTCTCTTGATGGAGAGACTCCTGATGGGAGAATTCTCTTGATGGGAGAGTTCTCTTGATGGAGAGACTTTTGATGGGAGAGTTCTCTTGATGGGAGAGTTCTCTTGATGGGAGAGTTCTCTTGATGGAGTGACTCCTGATGGGAGAGTTCTCTTGATGGGAGAGTTCTCTTGATGGAGTGACTCCTGATGGGAGAGTTCTGCTGATGGGAGAGTTCTCTTGATGGAGAGACTTTTGATGGGAGAGTTCTCTTGATGGTAGAGTTCTCTTGATGGAGAGACTCCTGATGGGAGAGTTCTCTTGATGGAGAGACTCCTGATGGGAGAGTTCTCTTGATGGGAGAGTTCTCTTGATGGAGTGACTCCTGATGGGAGAGTTCTCTTGATGGAGTGACTCCTGATGGGAGAGTTCTCTTGATGGGAGAGTTCTCTTGATGGAGAGACTCCTGATGGGAGAGTTCTCCTGATGGGAGAGTTCTCTTGATGGAGAGACTTTTGATGGGAGAGTTCTCTTGATGGTAGAGTTCTCTTGATGGAGAGACTCCTGATGGGAGAGTTCTCTTGATGGGAGAGTTCTCTTGATGGAGAGACTCCTGATGGGAGAGTTCTCTTGATGGTAGAGTTCTCTTGATGGAGAGACTCCTGATGGGAGAGTTCTCTTGATGGAGAGACTCCTGATGGGAGAGTTCTCTTGATGGAGAGACTCCTGATGGGAGAGTTCTCTTGATGGGAGAGTTCTCTTGATGGAGTGACTCCTGATGGGAGAGTTCTCTTGATGGGAGAGTTCTCTTGATGGAGTGACTCCTGATGGGAGAGTTCTCTTGATGGAGTGACTCCTGATTGGAGAGTTCTCTTGATGGAGTGACTCCTGATGGGAGAGTTCTCTTGATGGGAGAGTTCTCTTGATGGAGTGACTCCTGATGGGAGAGTTCTCCTGATGGGAGAGTTCTCTTGATGGAGAGACTTTTGATGGGAGAGTTCTCTTGATGGGAGAGTTCTCTTGATGGAGAGACTCCTGATGGGAGAGTTCTCTTGATGGGAGAGTTCTCTTGATGGGAGAGTTCTCTTGATGGAGTGACTCCTAATGGTAGAGTTCTCTTGATGGGAGAGTTCTCCTGATGGAGGGACTTCTGATGGGAGAGTTCTCTTGATGGAGTGACTCCTGATGGGAGAGTTCTCTTGATGGGAGAGTTCTCTTGATGGAGAGACTTTTGATGGGAGAGTTCTCTTGATGGAGTGACTCCTGATGGGAGAGTTCTCTTGATGGGAGAGTTCTCTTGATGGAGAGACTTTTGATGGGAGAGTTCTCTTGATGGAGTGACTCCTGATGGGAGAGTTCTCTTGATGGAGTGACTCCTGATGGGAGAGTTCTGCTGATGGGAGGGTTCTCTTGATGGAGAGACTTTTGATGGGAGAGTTCTCTTGATGGTAGAGTTCTCTTGATGGAGAGACTCCTGATGGGAGAGTTCTCTTGATGGTAGAGTTCTCTTGATGGAGAGACTCCTGATGGGAGAGTTCTCTTGATGGAGAGACTCCTGATGGGAGAGTTCTCTTGATGGAGAGACTCCTGATGGGAGAGTTCTCTTGATGGGAGAGTTCTCTTGATGGAGTGACTCCTGATGGGAGAGTTCTCTTGATGGAGTGACTCCTGATGGGAGAGTTCTCTTGATGGGAGAGTTCTCTTGATGGAGAGACTCCTGATGGGAGAGTTCTCCTGATGGGAGAGTTCTCTTGATGGAGAGACTTTTGATGGGAGAGTTCTCTTGATGGTAGAGTTCTCTTGATGGAGAGACTCCTGATGGGAGAGTTCTCTTGATGGAGAGACTCCTGATGGGAGAGTTCTCTTGATGGGAGAGTTCTCTTGATGGGAGAGTTCTCTTGATGGGAGAGTTCTCTTGATGGTAGAATTCTCTTGATGGAGAGACTCCTGATGGGAGAGTTCTCTTGATGGGAGAGTTCTCTTGATGGGAGAGTTCTCTTGATGGGAGAGTTCTCTTGATGGTAGAATTCTCTTGATGGAGAGACTCCTGATGGGAGAGTTTTCTTGATGGAGAGACTTTTGATGAGAGAGTTCTCTTGATGGTAGAATTCTCTTGATGGAGAGACTCCTGATGGGAGAGTTCTCTTGATGGAGAGACTCCTGATGGGAGAGTTCTCTTGATGGGAGAGTTCTCTTGATGGGAGAGTTCTCTTGATGGAGAGATTCCTGATGGGAGAGTTCTCTTGATGGGCGAGTTCTCTTGATGGAGAGACTTTTGATGGGAGAGTTCTCTTGATGGAGAGATTCCTGATGGAAGAGTTCTCTTGATGGGAGAGTTCTCTTGATGGAGAGACTTTTGATGGGAGAGTTCTCTTGATGGAGAGACTCTTGATGAGAGAGTTCTCCTGATGGGAGAGTTCTCTTGAGGTCACTATTAATACTCAACTAGTGTCACTAAAATTGATGTTAAACCCTTTATAAACACTGGGTTCACCCTACTACTGGAGTACTGGAGTGCACCGATCCCGGGCCCCACACTCTAGGAAGGATGTCGAGGGTCTCGGAGAGGGTGCGGAGGGAGATTTACCAGAATGGGACCGTGGGTGGATGAGGGGACTTCAGTTCACGTGGAGGGACTGGAGAAGCTGGGATTGTTCTCCTTAGAGCAGAGAAGGTTAAGAGAGGTTGGGGGGTGGGGAGGAGGATGAGGGGACTTCAGTTCACGTGGAGGGACTGGAGAAGCTGGGATTGTTCTCCTTAGAGCAGAGAAGGTTAAGGGAGGGCGGGGGGGAGATTGAATCGAGAAGTTCAAAATCACAGAGTGGGGGTGTTGGGGTAGAGTAGAGAGAGGGGGAGACTGTTTCCAGTGGTGGGAGGGTCGGTAACCAGAGGGGGACACAGATTGAAGAGAATCGGTAACAGAACCAGAGGGTGGGGGGTGGGGGGGGGAGATGAGGAGAATTATTGTTTATAAACACAGCGAGTTGTTGTGATCTGGAAGGCGCTGCCTGAAAGGGCGGTGGAAGCAGATTCAATAGGAACTTTCCAAAGCGGGGGAGTGGGATAAATACTCAAAGGGGGAAAATTTGATGGGATTTGGGGGGAGGGGTGGGTGGGGAGGGGTGGGGCTGCGGGGGGAAGAGTGTGGACTAACTGGATAAATGTCCCAAAGAGCCAGCACAATGACGATGGGCCGAACAGACTCCCACCCGATTTGGAGTCCTGCCCAGGGAGGGGTGGGGGGGGAGGAGAGTGGTTGGGGTGGGGGCAAAGTCTGCTCCTGACCACCGCACCCCCCCCCCCACCCCCCAACCTCCCCAAGCCCCGCAACCTCTCGCCCGCACCATCGGCCGAACACCCCAGGCCGGGGCTGGCTCTTGGATGGACCTTCCGAAGAGCCGGCAGGGGTGCTCGATGGGCTGAATGGCCTCCCCCACCCACCTCCCCCCCCCCAACCCCAAAAAGAAGCTGCGCGGCTGGAGCTTTATTTATAAACGCCAGCGAGGTTTTGCTTCCAATGTTTGAACTTGCTGTTCCTCCCTCCTATTCGGTGGCGGGGGGTGGGTGGGGGGTGAACTCTGCGTCCTGGGCGCTATTT
>JANJGN010000672.1:75000-329377 GCA_026770705.1 Isurus oxyrinchus
AGGAGGAGCAGAGGGGCTGAATGGCCTCCTGTTCCTGTGTAACAGGCTCGAGGAGGAGCAGAGGGTCTGAATGGCCTTCTCCTATCCCTTTGGATTAGGCTTGAGGATGTGGGGCTGAATGGCCTCCTCCTGTTCCTGTGTAACAGGCTTGAGGAGGAGGAGGGGCTGAATGGCCTCCTCCTGTTCCTGTGTAACAGGCTCGAGGAGGGAGAGGGGCTGAATGGCCTCCTCCTCTTCCTGTGTAACAGGCTCGAGGAGGGAGGGACTGAATGGCCTCCTCCTGTTCCTGTGTAACAGCTTCGAGGAGGAGCAGAGGGGCTGAATGGCCTCCTCCTATCCCTGTGTAACAGACTCGAGGAGGAGGAGGGGGCTGAATGGCCTCCTCCTGTTCCTGTGTAACAAACTCGAGGAGGAGCAGAGGGGCTGAATGGCCTCCTCCTGTTCATGTGTAACAAACTCGAGGAGGAGCAGAGGGGCTGAATGGCCTCCTCCTGTTCCTGTGTAACAGGCTCGAGGGAGGAAGGAGGGGCTGAATGGCCTCCTCCTGTTCCTGTGTAACAGGCTCGAGGGAGGAAGGAGGGGCTGAATGGTCTCCTCCTGTTCCTGTGTAACAGACTCGAGGAGGACGAGGGGGCTGAATGGCCTCCTCCTGTTCCTGTGTAACAGGCTGGAGGGAGGAAGGAGGGGCTGAATGGCCTCGTACTGTCCTTGCGCAACAGGCTGGAGGGTTGGGTGGGGGCGGGGGGTGGACGGGAAGTGGTGGGGGGGGGGGGGTGTTGACCTCCTACGGCCTCCCCCGGCAGCGGAAGAGGCCGGCGGCCTTGTAGAGGACCCCCCGGTAGGCCTCCTTGAACTGGCGGTTCATGATGGCGTAGAGGATGGGGTTGATGCAGCTGTTGAGCCAGGTGAAGTTCCCGGCCACCATGTGCAGGAGCACGGGGGCCCTTTTCCTCTTGTCAGCCACGTGAAGCAGGCAGAAGGGGAGGTAGCAGGCCACGTAGACCAGGAACATGGCGAAGCACATGCGGGTCACCTTCTTGAACTCGCTGCCGCCGCCTCCGCCGCCGCCGCCACCGCCGCCGCCCCTCTTGGCCTTGCCGTCGGCGACCCTGCCCTCCCCGGCGCCGGTGGGGGCCGTGCTGCGGCCGGAGGGGGCATCGTCCTCCACGCTGGTGCCCTCAGTGGCCCGGGAGCAGGCGCTGCGCTCCTCGGCGATGCCGCTGTCGGTGGCCGAGGCCTCCGGTGCCCTTGGCTCCCTCTTGCCCCCGGCCTCCCCCTTGGTCTTCAGCCGGTGCTCCTCCAGGGCCCGGGCCACCAGCTTGACCTTGCGGTGGATGAGGAGGTAGAAGATGCCAATGCAGCTGAGTCCCAGGCCGAACATGAAGAACATGAGGATGGTGGTGTAGGGCCGCCCACGGCTGCGGTGGAAGCTGCAGGTGCACACGGGGGGCAGGAAGACGTAGATGCTCCAGAGGGGTCCGAAGAGGACCAGGCCCAGCAGCCAGGGCAGCACCATGAACAACGGCATGGTGCGGCGCGAGTAGACCCGGTCAAAAGCGCTGCGGGTCCGAGATGAGAACGTAGCGGCTCATGGCGATGAGGATCAGGTTGAAGATGGACACGGCGTTGGCCACGAAGAGGGTCAGCCCGAAGACCTGGCACATGGTCTCCCCCCTGCCGCCAGTGGAAGTGGATCAAGGTGTCGACGGTGACCGGCTGCAGGAAGCCACAGTACAGCAGGTCGGACACGGTCAGGTTGAGGATCAGCAGGTTGAAGCGGGTGCGGAGCCGGGGGTCAGTGGCGAAGGCCAGCAGGGTCATGACGTTGCCCACGCTCCCCACGGCTGTCACCAGGATGCCCAGCGTCGCGCCAAAGTACCGATACCGCATGACCGCTGGGTGGCAGGTCAGGTTGCCGTAGGAGGAGTTAAGGTCCATCGAGCTCCCCGAAGACCGAGGCGGGGGTTGGGGGAGAATCGAAGATCGAGGCGGGGGGGGGGGGGGGGTGGGTGGTGGGTGGTTGTTGAATCGAGGAACGAGCCGGGAGAATCGAAGATCGAGGTGGGAGAATCGATGAGCTTGTCCTGCCTAGACTGGGCAGAGGTTGCAGGGAGGAACAAGCCAGCGATTCTGTCTCTGAGAGTGAGTGCAGGCTTCCCTCGTTCGGTATGAAGTCGGTGTGTGGGTCGAGGAGGGTGAGGACACTCCTTAAGTAGCCTCCGAGTGAGGTGAAACTGGGGACTTCACCACGAGAATGTCCTGTTCCAGAGTACTTCCCTTTTTGAGGTTCCGTTTAAACATGCCCAGGAAGCGATGCGCACAGCCTGGCCAGCACTTTCACAACCGCTTGGCACCGCTCCGCCATGGAAACGACGGGGAGTTTCTAGGTCTGGCAAGAGGCACAGACCCCACATGAACCTGACGGGCGACCCCCGACTGGGGTCTTCGAAATGACGAGGGGGTTGCGATAGGGTCGAATGGCAGGAAGACCTGTCGACTGGTTAGGGGTGCGGGGGCTGGGAGAGACCAGAGGTGGTGGCACATCCACATGAGACGCACATGAATAAAACCAATTCGGGGCAGGGGGTGCGAATTGGGAGAAACTTCTTTACCCAGACGGCGGGGGAGAATGTGGGACTCGCTCCCACGGGGAGCGGGGAGAATGTGGGACTCGCTCCCGCGGGGGAGAATGTGGGACTCGCTCCCGCGGGGAGAATGTGGGACTCGCTCCCGCGGGGAGAATGTGGGACTCGTTCCCGCGGGGAGAATGTGGGACTCGCTCCCGTGGGGAGAATGTGGGACTCGCTCCCGCGGGGAGAATGTGGGACTCGCTCCCACGGGGAGAATGTGGGACTCGCTCCCGTGGGGAGAATGTGGGACTCGCTCCCGCGGGGAGAATGTGGGACTCGCTCCCACGGGGAGAATGTGGGACTCGCTCCCGCGGGGAGAATGTGGGACTGGCTCCTGCGGGGAGAATGTGGGACTTGCTCCCGCGGGGAGAACGCGGGACTCGCTCCCGCGGGGGAGAATGTGGGACTCGCTCCCACGGGGAGAACGTGGGACTCGCTCCCGTGGGGAGAATGTGGGACTCGCTCCCGCGGGGAGAATGTGGGACTCGCTCCCGCGGGGGAGAATGTGGGACTCGCTCCCGCGGGGAGCGGGGAGAATGTGGGACTCGCTCCCGCGGGGAGCGGGGAGAATGTGGAACTCGCTCCCACGGGGAGAATGTGGGACTCGCTCCCACGGGAAGTGGGGAGAATGTGGGAATCGATCCAATGGGGAGTGGTCGAGGTGAATAGCGTGGACTTATTGAAGTTGGGGGGGGAAGCCGGATAAACACACGGGGGAGAGAGGAATAGAAGGATATGGTGATGGCGGAGAGATTAAGTAGATAGGTGGGGGTTGGGGATGCTGTGGGAGCTGGCTCATGGGGAACAGAAAAACAGATAAGGACCAATTAAATGAACGGCCAGTGTCAGTGTGTGCAGGTCCTGAGGGAGAGCCGCAGTGTCGGAGGGTCAGCGCGGAGGGAGCGCAGAACTGTTGGAGGGTCAGTGCTGAGGGAGAGCCGCACTGTGGGAGGGTCAGTGCTGAGGGAGAGCCGCACTGTGGGAGGGTCAGTGCTGAGGGAGCGCCGCACTGTCGGAGGGTCAGCGCTGAGGGAGAGCCGCACTGTGGAAGGGTCAGTGCTGAGGGAGCGCCGCACTGTCGGAGGATCAGCGCTGACGGAACGCCGCACTGTTGGAGGGTCAGTGCTGAGAGAGCGCCGCACTGTCGGAGGGTCAGCGCTGAGGGAGAGCCGCACTGTCGGAGGGTCAGTGCTGAGGGAGCGCCACACTGTCGGAGGGTCAGTGCTGAGAGAGCGCCGCACTGTGGGAGGGTCAGTGCTGAGGGAGAGCCGCACTGTCGGAGGGTCAGCACTGAGGGAGAGCCGCACTGTCGGAGGGTCAGTGCTGAGGGAGTGCCGCACTGTCGGAGGGTCTGGGCTGAGGGAGCGCCGCGCTGAGGGAGCATCAAACTGATGGAGGATCAGTGCTGAGGGAGCGCCGCACAGATGGAGGGGCAGTGCTGAGGGAGCGCCGCACTGATGGAGGGTCAGTGCTGAGGGAGCGCCGCACAGATGGAGGGTCAGTTCTGAGGGAGCACCGCACTGATGGAGGGTCAGTGCTGAGGGAGCGCCGCACTGATGGAGGGTCAGCGCTGAGGGAGCGCCACACTGTTGGAGGGTCAGCGCAGAGGGAGCGCCGCACAGTCGGAGGGTCAGTGCTGAGGGAGCGCAGCACTGTCAGAGGGTCAGTGTTGAGGGAGCGACGCACTGTCGGAGGATCAGTGCTGAGGGAGCGCCGCACTGTCGGAGGGTCAGTGCTGAGGGAGAGCCGGACTGTCAGAGGGTCAGTGCTGAGAGAGTGCTGCACTGTCGGAGGGTCAGTGCTGAGGGAGTGCCGCACTGTCAGAGGGTCAGTGCTGAGGGAGCGCCGCACTGTGGGAGGGTCAGTGCTGAGGGAGTGCCGCACTGTGGGAGGGTCAGTGCTGAGGGAGCGCTGCACTGTCGGAGGGTCTGGGCTGAGGGAGCGCCGCACTGTCGGAGGGTCAGTGCAGAGGGAGTGCCGCACTGTCGGAGGGTCAGTGCTGAGGGGGCGCCACACTGTGGCAGGGTCAGTGCAGAGGGAGAGCCGCACTGTCGGAGGGTCAGTGCTGAGGGTGCGCCACACTGTGGGAGGGTCAGCGCTGAGAATAGCTGCCCCCATGTATATCATAGAGAATAACAGACCCTAAACACATTATAGAGAATAGCAGCTCCTGTGTATATTATAGAGAATAGCAGTCCCTGTGTATATTATAGAGAATAGCAGATCCTGTGTATATTGTAGAGAATAGCAGCCCCTGTGTATATTATAGAGAATAGAAGTCCCCGTGTATATTGTAGAGAATAGCAGTCCCTGTGTATATTATAGAGAATTGCAGCCCCTGTGTATATTATAGAGAATAGCAGTCCCTGTGTATGTTATAGAGAATAGCAGCCCCTGTGTATATTATAGAGAATAGCAGCCCCTGTGTGTATTATAGAGAATAGCAGTCCCTGTGTATATTATAGAGAATAGCAGTCCCTGTGTGTATTGTAGAGAATAGCAGCCCCTGTGTACATTATAGAGAATAGCAGCCCCTGTGTATATTATAGAGAATAGCAGCTCCTGTGTATATTATAGAGAATAGCAGTCCCTGTGTATATTATAGAGAATAGCAGCCCCTGTGTGTATTATAGAGAATAGCAGTCCCTGTGTATATTATAGAGAATAGCAGTCCCTGTGTATATTATAGAGAATAGAAGTCCCTGTGTATATTATAGAGAATAGCAGTCCCTGTGTATATTATAGAGAATAGCAGTCCCTGTGTATATTATAGAGAATAGCAGTCCCTGTGTATATTATAGAGAATAGCAGTCCCTGTGTATATTATAGAGAATAGCAGCCCCTGTGTATATTATAGAGAATAGCAGTCCCTGTGTATATTATAGAGAATAGCAGTCCCTGTGTGTATTATAGAGAATAGCAGCCCCTGTGTATATTATAGAGAATAGCAGTTCCTGTGTATATTATAGAGAATAGCAGTCCCTGTGTGTATTATAGAGAATAGCAGTCCCTGTGTATATTATAGAGAATAGCAGTCCCTGTGTATATAATAGACAATAGCAGTCACTGTGTATATTATAGAGAATAACAGCCCCTGTGTGTATTATAGTGAATAGCAGCCTCTGTGTATAATATAGAGAATAGCAGCCCCTGTGTATATTATAGAGAATAGCAGTCCCTGTGTATATTATAGAGAATAGCAGCCCCTGTGTATATTATAGAGAATAGCAGTCCCTGTGTATATGATAGAGAATAGCCGTCCCTGTGTATATTATAGATAATAGCAGTCCCTGTGTGTATTATAGAGAATAGCAGCCCCTGTGTATATTGTAGAGAATAGCAGTCCCTGTGTATATTATAGAGAATAGCAGTCCCTGTGTATATTATAGAGAATAGCAGTCCCTGTGTATATTATAGAGAATAGCAGCCCCTGTGTATATTATAGAGAATAGCAGCCCCTGTGTATATTATAGAGAATAGCAGTCGCTGTGTATATTATAGAGAATAGCAGCCCCTGTGTATATTATAGAGAATAACAGTCCCTGTGTATATTATAGAGAATAGCAGTCGCTGTGTATATTATAGAGAATAGCAGCCCCTGTGTATATTATAGAGAATAGCAGCCCCTGTGTATATTATAGAGAATAGCAGTCCCTGTGTATATTATAGAGAATAGCAGCCCCTGTGTATATTATAGAGAATAGCAGTCCCTGTGTATATTATAGAGAATAGCAGCCCCTGTGTATATTATAGAGAATAGCAGTCCCTGTGTATATGATAGAGAATAGCCGTCCCTGGGTATATTATAGAGAATAGCAGTCCCTGTGTGTATTATAGAGAATAGCAGTCCCCGTGTATATTATAGAGAATAGCAGTCCCTGTGTATATTGTAGAGAATAGCAGCCCCTGTGTATATTATAGAGAATAGCAGTCCCTGTGTATATTATAGAGAATAGCAGCTCCAGTGTGTATTATAGAGAATAGCAGTCCCTGTGTATATTATAGAGAATAGCAGCCCCTGTGTATATTATAGAGAATAGCAGCCCCTGTGTATATTATAGAGAATAGCAGCCCCTGTGTATATTATAGAGAATAGCAGTCCCTGGGTATATTATAGAGAATAGCAGCCCCTGTGTGTATTATAGAGAATAGCAGTCCCTGTGTATATTATAGAGAATAGCAGTCCCTGTGTATATTATAGAGAATAGCAGTCCCTGTGTATATTATAGAGAATAGCAGCCCCTGTGTATATTATAGAGAATAGCAGTCCCTGTGTATATTATAGAGAATAGCAGCCCCTGTGTGTATTATAGAGAATAGAAGTCCCTGTGTATATTAAAGAGAATAGCAGTCCCGGTGTATATTATAGAGAATAGCAGTCCCTGTGTATATTATAGAGAATAGCAGCCCCTGTGTATATTGTAGAGAATAGCAGTCCCTGTGTATATGATAGAGAATAGCCGTCCCTGTGTATATTATAGATAATAGCAGCCCCTGTGTATTTTTTAGAGAAACCAGCCCCTGTGTATATTATAGAGAATAGCAGCCCCTGTGTATATTATAGAGAATAGCAGTCCCTGTGTATATTATAGAGAATAGCAGCTCCAGTGTGTATTATAGAGAATAGCAGTCCCTGTGTATATTATAGAGAATAGCAGCCCCTGTGTATATTATAGAGAATAGCAGCCCCTGTGTATATTATAGAGAATAGCAGCCCCTGTGTATATTATAGAGAATAGCAGTCCCTGGGTATATTATAGAGAATAGCAGCCCCTGTGTGTATTATAGAGAATAGCAGTCCCTGTGTATATTATAGAGAATAGCAGTCCCTGTGTATATTATAGAGAATAGCAGTCCCTGTGTATATTATAGAGAATAGCAGCCCCTGTGTATATTATAGAGAATAGCAGTCCCTGTGTATATTATAGAGAATAGCAGCCCCTGTGTGTATTATAGAGAATAGAAGTCCCTGTGTATATTAAAGAGAATAGCAGTCCCGGTGTATATTATAGAGAATAGCAGTCCCTGTGTATATTATAGAGAATAGCAGCCCCTGTGTATATTGTAGAGAATAGCAGTCCCTGTGTATATGATAGAGAATAGCCGTCCCTGTGTATATTATAGATAATAGCAGCCCCTGTGTATTTTATAGAGAAACCAGCCCATGTGCATATTATAGAGAATAGCAGTCCCTGTGTGTATTATAGAGAATAGCAGCCCCTGTGTGTATTATAGAGAATAGCAGCCCCTGTGTATATTAAAGAGAATAGCAGCCCCTGTCAGTATTATAGAGAATAGCAGCCCCTGTGTATATTATAGAGAATAGCAGTCCCTGTGTATATTATAGAGAATAGCAGTCCCTGTGTATATTATAGAGAATAGCAGCCCCTGTGTATATTATATAGAATAGCAGCCCCTGTGTATATTATAGAGAATAGCAGTCCCTGTGTATATTATAGAGAATAGCAGCCCCTGTGGATATTATAGAGAATAACAGCCCCTGTGTGTATTATAGAGAATAGCAGCACCTGTGTATATTATAGAGAATAGCAGTCCCTGTGTATATAATAGAGAATAGCAGCCCCTGTGTATATTATAGAGAATAGCAGTCCCTGTATATATTATAGAGAATAGCAGTCCCTGTGCATATTATAGAGAGTAGCAGCCCCTGTGTATATTATAGAGAATAGAAGTCCCCGTGTATATTGTAGAGAATAGCAGTCACTGTGTGTATTATAGAGAATAGCAGCCCCTGTGTGTATTATAGAGAATAGAAGTCCCTGTGTATATTAAAGAGAATAGCAGTCCCTGTGTATATTATAGAGAATAGCAGTCCCTGTGTATATAATAGAGAATAGCAGACCCTGTGTATATTGTAGAGAATAGCAGCAGCTGTGTATGTAATAGAAAATAGCATTCCCTGTGTATATTAGAGGGAATAGCAGCCCCTGTGTATATTATAGAGAATAGCAGTCCCTGTGTGTATTATAGAGAATAGCAGCAGCAGTGTATGTAATAGAAAATAGCATTCCCTGTGTATATTAGAGGGAATAGCAGCCCCTGTGTATATTATAGAGAATAGCAGTCCCTGTGTGTATTACAGAGAATAGCAGTCCCTGTGTATATTATAGTGAATAGCAGACCCTGTGTATATTATATAGAATAGCAGCCCCTGGGTATATTATAGAGAATAGCAGTCCCTGTGTATAATATAGAGAATAGCAGTCGCTGTGTATATTATAGAGAATAGCGGTCCCTGTGTATATTATAGAGAATAGCAGTCCCTGTGTGTATTACAGAGAATAGCAGTCCCTGTGTATATTATAGTGAATAGCAGACCCTGTGTATATTATATAGAATAGCAGCCCCTGGGTATATTATAGAGAATAGCAGACCCTGTGTGTATTATAGAGAATAGCAGCCCCTGTATATATTATAGAGAATAACAGTCCCTGTGTATATTATAGAGAATAGCAGTCCCTGTGTATATTATAGAGAATAGCAGCCCCTGTATATATTATAGAGAATAGCAGTCCCTGTGTATATTATAGAGAATAGCAGTCCCTGTGTATATTATAGAGAATAGCAGACCCTGTGTATATTATAGAGAATAGCAGCCCCTGTGTATATTATAGAGAATAGCAGCTCCTGTGTATATTATAGAGAATAGCAGTCCCTGTGTGTATTATAGAGAATAGCAGTCCCTGTGTATATTATAGAGAATAGCAGTCCCTGTGTGTATTACAGAGAATAGCAGCCCCTGTGTATATTATAGAGTATAGCAGCCCCTGTGTATGTTATAGAGAATAGCAGTCCCTGTGTATATTATAGAGAATAGCAGTCCCTGTGTATATTATAGAGAATAGCAGTCCCTGTGTATATTATAGAGAATAGAAGTCCCTGTGTATATTATAGAGAATAGCAGTCCCTGTGTATATTATAGAGAATAGCAGCACCTGTGTATATTAGAGAATAGCAGCCCCTGTGTATATTATAGAGAATAGCAGCCACTGTGTATATTGTAGAGAATAGCAGCCCCTGTGTATATTATAGAGAATAGCAGCCCCTGTGTATATTATAGAGAATAGCAGCCCCTGTGTATATTATAGAGAATAGCAGCCCCTGTGTATATTATAGAGAATAGCAGCCCCTGTGTATATTATTGAGAATAGCAGTCCCTGTGTGTATTATAGAGAATAGCAGTCCCTGTGTATATTATAGAGAATAGCAGTCCCTGTGTGTATTACAGAGAATAGCAGCCCCTGTGTATATTATAGAGAATAGCAGCCCCTGTGTATATTATGGAGAATAGCAGCCCCTGTGTATATTATAGAAAATAGCAGTCCCTGTGTATATTATAGAGAATAGCAGTCCCTGTGTATATTATAGAGAATAGCAGCCCCTGTGTATTTTATAGAGAAACCAGCCCCTGTGTGTATTATAGAGAATAGCAGCCCCTGTCTATATTATAGAGAATAGCAGCCCCTGGGTATATTATAGAGAATAGCACTCCCTGTGTATAATATAGAGAATAGCAGTCCCTGTGTATATTATAGAGAATAGCGGTCCCTGTGTATATTATAGAGAATAGCAGTCCCTGTGTGTATTACAGAGAATAGCAGTCCCTGTGTATATTATAGTGAATAGCAGACCCTGTGTATATTATATAGAATAGCAGTCCCTGTGTATATTATAGAGAATAGCAGTCCCTGTGTATATTATAGAGAATAGCAGCCCCTGTATATATTATAGAGAATAGCAGTCCCTGTGTATATTATAGAGAATAGCAGTCCCTGTGTATATTATAGAGAATAGCAGACCCTGTGTATATTATAGAGAATAGCAGCCCCTGTGTATATTATAGAGAATAGCAGCCCCTGTGTATGTTATGGAGAATAGCAGCCCCTATGTATATTAGAGAATAGCAGCCCCTGTGTATATTATAGAGAATAGCAGCCACTGTGTATATTATAGAGAATAGCAGCCCCTGTGTATATTATAGAGAATAGCAGCCCCTGTGTATATTATAGAGAATAACAGCCCCTGTGTGTATTATAGAGAATAGCAGCACCTGTGTATATTATAGAGAATAGCAGTCCCTGTGTATCTTATAGAGAATAGCAGCCCCTGTGTATTATAGAGAATAGCAGTCTCTGTGTATATTATAGAGAATTGCAGCTCCTGTGTATGTTATAGAGAATAACAGCCCCTGTGTATATTATAGAGAATAGCAGCCCCTGTGTATATTATATAGAATAGCAGCCCCTGTGTATATTATAGAGAATAGCAGCCCCTGTGTATATTATAGAGAATAGCAGTCCCTGTGTATATTATAGAGAATAGCAGCCCCTGTATGTATTATAGAGAATATCAGCCCCTGTGTATATTATAAAGAATAGCAGTACCTGTTTATATTATAGAGAAGAGCAGTCCCTGTGTATATTATAGAGAATAGCAGTCCCTGTGTATATTATAGAGAATAGCAGACCCTGTGTATATTATAGAGAATAGCAGTACCTGTTTATATTATAGAGAAGAGCAGTCCCTGTGTATATTATAGAGAATAGCAGTCCCTGTGTATATTATAGAGAATAACAGCCCCTGTGTATATTATAGATAATAGCAGTCCCTGTGTATATTATAGAGAATAGCAGCCCCTGTGTATATTATAGAGAATAGCAGTCCCTGTGTATATTATAGAGAATAACAGTCCCTGTGTGTATTATAGAGAATAGCAGTCCCTGTGCGTATTATAGAGAATAGCAGTCCCTGTGTATATTATAGAGAATAACAGTCCCTGTGTATATTATAGAGAATAGCAGCCCCTGTGTATATTATAGAGAATAGCAGCCCCTGTGTATAATATAGAGAATAGCAGCCCCTGTGTGTATTATAGAGAATAGCAGTCCCTGTGTATATTATAGAGAATAACAGCCCCTGTGTGTATTATAGAGAATAGCAGTACCTGTTTATATTATAGAGAAGAGCAGTCCCTGTGTATATTATAGAGAATAGCAGTCCCTGTGTATATTATAGAGAATAACAGCCCCTGTGTATATTATAGATAATAGCAGTCCCTGTGTATATTATAGAGAATAACAGTCCCTGTGTATATTATAGAGAATAGCAGTCCCTGTGTATATTATAGAGAATAACAGTCCCTGTGTATATTATAGAGAATAGCAGCCCCTGTGTATATTATAGAGAATAGCAGCCCCTGTGTATAAGATAGAGAATAGCAGCCCCTGTGTGTATTATAGAGAATAGCAGTCCCTGTGTATATTATAGAGAATAACAGCCCCTGTGTGTATTATAGAGAATAGCAGCCCCTGTGTATATTATAGAGAATAGCAGCCCCTGTGTGTATTACAGAGAATAGCAGTCCCTGTGTATATTATAGAGAATAGCAGTCCCTGTGTATATTATAGAGAAGAGCAGTCCCTGTGTGTATTATAGAGAATAGCAGCCCCTGTGTGTATTATAGAGAATAGCAGTCCCTGTGTATATTATAGAGAATAGCAGCCCCTGTGTATATTATAAAGAATAGCAGACCCTGTGTATAATATAAAGAATAGCAGCCCCTGTGTAAATTATAGAGAATAGCAGCCCCTGTGTATATTAAGAGAAGAGCAGCCCCTGTGTATATTATAGAGAATAACAGCCCGTGTATATTATAGAGAATAGCAGTCCCTGTGTATACTATAGAGAATAGCAGCCCCTGTGTGTATTATAGAGAATAGCAGTCCCTGTGTATATTGTAGAGAATAGCAGCCCGTGTATGTTATAGAGAATAGCAGTCCCTGTGTATATTATAGAGAATAGCAGTCCCTGTGTATATTATAGAGAATAGCAGTCCCTGTGTATATTATAGAGAATAGCAGTCCCTGTGTATATTATAGAGAATAGCAGCCCCTGTGTAAATAACAGTGAATAGCAGCCCCTGTGTGTATTATAGAGAATAGCAGTCTCTGTGTATATTATAGAGAATAGCGGTCCCTGTGTATATTATAGAGAATAGAAGCCCCTGTGTATATTATAGAGAATAGCAGCCCCTGTGTATATTATAGAGAATAGCAGCCCCTGTGTGTATTATAGAGAATAGCAGTCTTTGTGTATATTATAGACAATAGCAGTCCCAGTGTATATTATGGAGAATAGCAGCCCCTGTGTATATTATAGAGAATAGCAGCCCCTGTGTATATTATAGAGAATAGCAGCCCCTGTGTATATTATAGAGAATAGCAGCCCCTGTGTATATTATAGAGAATAGCAGTCCCTGTGTGTATTATAGAGAATAGCAGTCCCTGTGTATATTATAGAGAATAAGAGCCCCTGTGTGTATTATAGAGAATAGCAGTCCCTGTGTATATTATAGAGAATAGCAGTCCCTGTGTATATTATAGAGAATAGCAGTCCCTGTGTATATTATAGAGAATATCAGCCCCTCTGTCTATTATAGAGAATAGCGGCTCCTGTGTGTGTATTATAGAGAATAGCAGTCCCTGTGTATATTATAGAGAATAGCAGTCCCTGTGTATATTATAGAGAATAGCAGCCCCTGTGTGTATTATAGAGAATAGCAGCCCCTGTGTATATTATAGAGAATAGCAGTCCCTGTGTATATTATAGAGAATAGCAGTCCCAGTGTATATTATAGAGAATAGCAGTCCCTGTGTGTATTACAGAGAATAGCAGCCCCTGTGTATATTATAGAGAATAGCAGCCCCTGTGTATATTATGGAGAATAGCAGCCCCTGTGTATATTATAGAAAATAGCAGTCCCTGTGTATATTATAGAGAATAGCAGTCCCTGTGTATATTATAGAGAATAGCAGCCCCTGTGTATTTTATAGAGAAACCAGCCCCTGTGTGTATTATAGAGAATAGCAGCCCCTGTCTATATTATAGAGAATAGCAGCCCCTGGGTATATTATAGAGAATAGCACTCCCTGTGTATAATATAGAGAATAGCAGTCCCTGTGTATATTATAGAGAATAGCGGTCCCTGTGTATATTATAGAGAATAGCAGTCCCTGTGTGTATTACAGAGAATAGCAGTCCCTGTGTATATTATAGTGAATAGCAGACCCTGTGTATATTATATAGAATAGCAGTCCCTGTGTATATTATAGAGAATAGCAGTCCCTGTGTATATTATAGAGAATAGCAGCCCCTGTATATATTATAGAGAATAGCAGTCCCTGTGTATATTATAGAGAATAGCAGTCCCTGTGTATATTATAGAGAATAGCAGACCCTGTGTATATTATAGAGAATAGCAGCCCCTGTGTATATTATAGAGAATAGCAGCCCCTGTGTATGTTATGGAGAATAGCAGCCCCTATGTATATTAGAGAATAGCAGCCCCTGTGTATATTATAGAGAATAGCAGCCACTGTGTATATTATAGAGAATAGCAGCCCCTGTGTATATTATAGAGAATAGCAGCCCCTGTGTATATTATAGAGAATAACAGCCCCTGTGTGTATTATAGAGAATAGCAGCACCTGTGTATATTATAGAGAATAGCAGTCCCTGTGTATCTTATAGAGAATAGCAGCCCCTGTGTATTATAGAGAATAGCAGTCTCTGTGTATATTATAGAGAATTGCAGCTCCTGTGTATGTTATAGAGAATAACAGCCCCTGTGTATATTATAGAGAATAGCAGCCCCTGTGTATATTATATAGAATAGCAGCCCCTGTGTATATTATAGAGAATAGCAGCCCCTGTGTATATTATAGAGAATAGCAGTCCCTGTGTATATTATAGAGAATAGCAGCCCCTGTATGTATTATAGAGAATATCAGCCCCTGTGTATATTATAAAGAATAGCAGTACCTGTTTATATTATAGAGAAGAGCAGTCCCTGTGTATATTATAGAGAATAGCAGTCCCTGTGTATATTATAGAGAATAGCAGACCCTGTGTATATTATAGAGAATAGCAGTACCTGTTTATATTATAGAGAAGAGCAGTCCCTGTGTATATTATAGAGAATAGCAGTCCCTGTGTATATTATAGAGAATAACAGCCCCTGTGTATATTATAGATAATAGCAGTCCCTGTGTATATTATAGAGAATAGCAGCCCCTGTGTATATTATAGAGAATAGCAGTCCCTGTGTATATTATAGAGAATAACAGTCCCTGTGTGTATTATAGAGAATAGCAGTCCCTGTGCGTATTATAGAGAATAGCAGTCCCTGTGTATATTATAGAGAATAACAGTCCCTGTGTATATTATAGAGAATAGCAGCCCCTGTGTATATTATAGAGAATAGCAGCCCCTGTGTATAATATAGAGAATAGCAGCCCCTGTGTGTATTATAGAGAATAGCAGTCCCTGTGTATATTATAGAGAATAACAGCCCCTGTGTGTATTATAGAGAATAGCAGTACCTGTTTATATTATAGAGAAGAGCAGTCCCTGTGTATATTATAGAGAATAGCAGTCCCTGTGTATATTATAGAGAATAACAGCCCCTGTGTATATTATAGATAATAGCAGTCCCTGTGTATATTATAGAGAATAACAGTCCCTGTGTATATTATAGAGAATAGCAGTCCCTGTGTATATTATAGAGAATAACAGTCCCTGTGTATATTATAGAGAATAGCAGCCCCTGTGTATATTATAGAGAATAGCAGCCCCTGTGTATAAGATAGAGAATAGCAGCCCCTGTGTGTATTATAGAGAATAGCAGTCCCTGTGTATATTATAGAGAATAACAGCCCCTGTGTGTATTATAGAGAATAGCAGCCCCTGTGTATATTATAGAGAATAGCAGCCCCTGTGTGTATTACAGAGAATAGCAGTCCCTGTGTATATTATAGAGAATAGCAGTCCCTGTGTATATTATAGAGAAGAGCAGTCCCTGTGTGTATTATAGAGAATAGCAGCCCCTGTGTGTATTATAGAGAATAGCAGTCCCTGTGTATATTATAGAGAATAGCAGCCCCTGTGTATATTATAAAGAATAGCAGACCCTGTGTATAATATAAAGAATAGCAGCCCCTGTGTAAATTATAGAGAATAGCAGCCCCTGTGTATATTAAGAGAAGAGCAGCCCCTGTGTATATTATAGAGAATAACAGCCCGTGTATATTATAGAGAATAGCAGTCCCTGTGTATACTATAGAGAATAGCAGCCCCTGTGTGTATTATAGAGAATAGCAGTCCCTGTGTATATTGTAGAGAATAGCAGCCCGTGTATGTTATAGAGAATAGCAGTCCCTGTGTATATTATAGAGAATAGCAGTCCCTGTGTATATTATAGAGAATAGCAGTCCCTGTGTATATTATAGAGAATAGCAGTCCCTGTGTATATTATAGAGAATAGCAGCCCCTGTGTAAATAACAGTGAATAGCAGCCCCTGTGTGTATTATAGAGAATAGCAGTCTCTGTGTATATTATAGAGAATAGCGGTCCCTGTGTATATTATAGAGAATAGAAGCCCCTGTGTATATTATAGAGAATAGCAGCCCCTGTGTATATTATAGAGAATAGCAGCCCCTGTGTGTATTATAGAGAATAGCAGTCTTTGTGTATATTATAGACAATAGCAGTCCCAGTGTATATTATGGAGAATAGCAGCCCCTGTGTATATTATAGAGAATAGCAGCCCCTGTGTATATTATAGAGAATAGCAGCCCCTGTGTATATTATAGAGAATAGCAGCCCCTGTGTATATTATAGAGAATAGCAGTCCCTGTGTGTATTATAGAGAATAGCAGTCCCTGTGTATATTATAGAGAATAAGAGCCCCTGTGTGTATTATAGAGAATAGCAGTCCCTGTGTATATTATAGAGAATAGCAGTCCCTGTGTATATTATAGAGAATAGCAGTCCCTGTGTATATTATAGAGAATATCAGCCCCTCTGTCTATTATAGAGAATAGCGGCTCCTGTGTGTGTATTATAGAGAATAGCAGTCCCTGTGTATATTATAGAGAATAGCAGTCCCTGTGTATATTATAGAGAATAGCAGCCCCTGTGTGTATTATAGAGAATAGCAGCCCCTGTGTATATTATAGAGAATAGCAGTCCCTGTGTATATTATAGAGAATAGCAGTCCCAGTGTATATTATAGAGAATAGCAGTCCCTGTGTATATTATAGAGAATAGCAGCTCCTGTGTGTATTATGCAGAATAGCAGCCCCTGTGTATATTATAGAGAATAGCAGTCCCTGTGTATATTATAGAGAATAGCAGTCCCCGTGTATATTATAGAGAATAGCAGCCCCTGTGTATAAGATAGAGAATAGCAGCCCCTGTGTGTATTATAGAGAATAGCAGTCCCTGTGTATATTATAGAGAATAACAGCCCCTGTGTGTATTATAGAGAATAGCAGCCCCTGTGTATATTATAGAGAATAGCAGCCCCTGTGTGTATTACAGAGAATAGCAGTCCCTGTGTATATTATAGAGAATAGCAGTCCCTGTGTATATTATAGAGAAGAGCAGTCCCTGTGTGTATTATAGAGAATAGCAGCCCCTGTGTGTATTATAGAGAATAGCAGTCCCTGTGTATATTATAGAGAATAGCAGCCCCTGTGTATATTATAAAGAATAGCAGACCCTGTGTATAATATAAAGAATAGCAGCCCCTGTGTAAATTATAGAGAATAGCAGCCCCTGTGTATATTAAGAGAAGAGCAGCCCCTGTGTATATTATAGAGAATAACAGCCCGTGTATATTATAGAGAATAGCAGTCCCTGTGTATATTATAGAGAATAGCAGCCCCTGTGTGTATTATAGAGAATAGCAGTCCCTGTGTATATTATAGAGAATAGCAGCCCGTGTATGTTATAGAGAATAGCAGTCCCTGTGTATATTATAGAGAATAGCAGTCCCTGTGTATATTATAGAGAATAGCAGTCCCTGTGTATATTATAGAGAATAGCAGTCCCTGTGTATATTATAGAGAATAGCAGCCCCTGTGTAAATAACAGTGAATAGCAGCCCCTGTGTGTATTATAGAGAATAGCAGTCTCTGTGTATATTATAGAGAATAGCGGTCCCTGTGTATATTATAGAGAATAGAAGCCCCTGTGTATATTATAGAGAATAGCAGCCCCTGTGTATATTATAGAGAATAGCAGCCCCTGTGTGTATTATAGAGAATAGCAGTCTTTGTGTATATTATAGACAATAGCAGTCCCAGTGTATATTATAGAGAATAGCAGCCCCTGTGTATATTATAGAGAATAGCAGCCCCTGTGTATATTATAGAGAATAGCAGCCCCTGTGTATATTATAGAGAATAGCAGCCCCTGTGTATATTATAGAGAATAGCAGTCCCTGTGTGTATTATAGAGAATAGCAGTCCCTGTGTATATTATAGAGAATAAGAGCCCCTGTGTGTATTATAGAGAATAGCAGTCCCTGTGTATATTATAGAGAATAGCAGTCCCTGTGTATATTATAGAGAATAGCAGTCCCTGTGTATATTATAGAGAATAGCAGCCCCTCTGTCTATTATAGAGAATAGCGGCTCCTGTGTGTGTATTATAGAGAATTGCAGTCCCTGTGTATATTATAGAGAATAGCAGTCCCTGTGTATATTATAGAGAATAGCAGCCCCTGTGTGTATTATAGAGAATAGCAGCCCCTGTGTATATTATAGAGAATAGCAGTCCCTGTGTATATTATAGAGAATAGCAGTCCCAGTGTATATTATAGAGAATAGCAGTCCCTGTGTATATTATAGAGAATAGCAGCTCCTGTGTGTATTATGCAGAATAGCAGCCCCTGTGTATATTATAGAGAATAGCAGTCCCTGTGTATATTATAGAGAATAGCAGTCCCCGTGTATATTATAGAGAATAGCAGCCCCTGTGTAAATTATAGAGAATAGCAGTCCCTGTGTATATTATAGAGAATAGCAGCACCTGTGTGTTTTATAGAGAATAGCAGCCCCTGTGTATGTTATAGAGAATAGCAGTCCCTGTGTATATTATAGAGAATAGCAGCACCTGTGTGTATTATAGAGAATAGCAGTCCCTGTGTGTATTATAGAGAATAACAGCCCCTGTGTATATTATAGAGAATAGCCGTCCCTGTGTATATTATAGAGAATAGCAGCCCCTGTGTATATTATAGAGAATAGCAGTCCCTGTGTATATTATAGAGAATAGCAGCTCCTGTGTATATTATAGCAAATAGCAGCCCCTGTGTATATTATAGAGAATAGCAGTCCCTGTGTGTATTTTAGAGAATAGCAGTCCCTGTGTATATTATATAGAATAGCAGTCCCTGTGTATATTATAGAGAATAGCAGCCCCTGTGTATATTATAGAGAATAACAGCCCCTGTGTATATTACAGAGAATAGCAGTCCCAGTGTATATTATATAGAATAGCAGCCCCTGTGTATATTATAGAGAATAGCAGCCCCTGTGTACATTATAGAGAATAGCAGCCCCTGTGTATATTATGGAGAATAGAAGCCACTCTGTGTATTATAGAGAATAGCATTCCCTGTGTATATTACTGAGAATAGCAGCCCCTGTGTATATTATAGAGAATAGCAGTACCTGTTTATATTATAGAGAAGAGCAGTCCCAGTGTATATTATAGAGAATAGCAGTCCCTGTGTATATTATAGAGAATAGCAGCTCCTGTGTGTATTATGCAGAATAGCAGCCCCTGTGTATATTATAGAGAATAGCAGTCCCTGTGTATATTATAGAGAATAGCAGTCCCCGTGTATATTATAGAGAATAGCAGCCCCTGTGTAAATTATAGAGAATAGCAGTCCCTGTGTATATTATAGAGAATAGCAGCACCTGTGTGTTTTATAGAGAATAGCAGCCCCTGTGTATGTTATAGAGAATAGCAGTCCCTGTGTATATTATAGAGAATAGCAGCACCTGTGTGTATTATAGAGAATAGCAGTCCCTGTGTGTATTATAGAGAATAACAGCCCCTGTGTATATTATAGAGAATAGCCGTCCCTGTGTATATTATAGAGAATAGCAGCCCCTGTGTATATTATAGAGAATAGCAGTCCCTGTGTATATTATAGAGAATAGCAGCTCCTGTGTATATTATAGCAAATAGCAGCCCCTGTGTATATTATAGAGAATAGCAGTCCCTGTGTGTATTTTAGAGAATAGCAGTCCCTGTGTATATTATATAGAATAGCAGTCCCTGTGTATATTATAGAGAATAGCAGCCCCTGTGTATATTATAGAGAATAACAGCCCCTGTGTATATTACAGAGAATAGCAGTCCCAGTGTATATTATATAGAATAGCAGCCCCTGTGTATATTATAGAGAATAGCAGCCCCTGTGTACATTATAGAGAATAGCAGCCCCTGTGTATATTATGGAGAATAGAAGCCACTCTGTGTATTATAGAGAATACCATTCCCTGTGTATATTACTGAGAATAGCAGCCCCTGTGTATATTATAGAGAATAGCAGTACCTGTTTATATTATAGAGAAGAGCAGTCCCTGTGTATATTATATAGAATAGCAGCCCCTGTGTATATTATAGAGAATAGCAGCCCCTGTGTACATTATAGAGAATAGCAGCCCCTGTGTATATTATAGAGAATAGCAGCCCCTGTGTATATTATAAAGAATAGCAGACCCTGTGTATATTATAAAGAATAGCAGCCCCTGTGTATATTATAGAGAATGGCAGTCCCTGTGTATATTATAGAGAATAGCAGACCCTGTGTATATTATAGAGAATAGCAGTACCTGTTTATATTATAGAGAAGAGCAGTCCCTGTGTATATTATAGAGAATAGCAGTCCCTGTGTATATTATAGAGAATAACAGCCCCTGTGTATATTATAGATAATAGCAGTCCCTGTGAATATTATAGAGAATAGCAGCCCCTGTGTATATTATAGAGAATAGCAGTCCCTGTGTATATTATAGAGAATAACAGTCCCTGTGTGTATTATAGAGAATAGCAGTCCCTGTGTGTATTATAGAGAATAGCAGTCCCTGTGTATGTTATAGAGAATAACAGTCCCTGTGTATATTATAGAGAATAGCAGCCCCTGTGTATATAATAGAGAATAGCAGCCCCTGTGTATAATATAGAGAATAGCAGTCCCTGTGTATATTATAGAGAATAGCAGCCCCTGTGTATATTATAGAGAATAGCAGTCCATCTGTATATTATAGAGAATAGCAGCCCCTGTGTGTATTATAGAGAATAGCAGTCCCTGTGTATATTATAGAGAATAACAGCCCCTGTGTGTATTATAGAGAATAGCAGCCCCTGTGTATATTATAGAGAATAGCAGCCCCTGTGTGTATTACAGAGAATAGCAGTCCCTGTGTATATTATAGAGAATAGCAGTCCCTGTGTATATTATAGAGAAGAGCAGTCCCTGTGTGTATTATAGAGAATCGCAGCCCCTGTGTGTATTATAGAGAATAGCAGTCCCTGTGTGTATTATAGAGAATAGCAGCCCCTGTGTATATTATAAAGAATAGCAGACCCTGTGTATATTATAAAGAATAGCAGCCCCTGTGTACATTATAGAGAATAGCAGCCCCGGTATATATTATAGAGAAGAGCAGCCCCTGTGTATATCATAGAGAATAGCAGCCCGTGTATATTATAGAGAATAGCAGTCCCTGTGTATATTATAGAGAATAGCAGTCCCTGTGTATATTATAGAGAATAGAAGTCCCTGTGTATATTATAGAGAATAGCAGCTCCTGTGTATATTATAGAGAATAGCAGTCCCTGTGTATATTATAGAGAATAGCAGCCCCTGTGTAAATAACAGTGAATAGCAGCCCCTGTGTGTATTATAGAGAATAGCAGTCTCTGTGTATATTATAGAGAATAGCAGTCCCTGTGTATATTATAGAGAAAAGCAGCCCCTGTGTATATTATAGAGAATAGCAGCCCCTGTGTATATTATAGAGAATAGCAGCCCCTGTGTACATTATAGAGAATAGCAGCCCCTGTGTATATTATGGAGAATAGAAGCCACTCTGTGTATTATAGAGAATAGCATTCCCTGTGTATATTACAGAGAATAGCAGCCCCTGTGTATATTATAGAGAATAGCAGTACCTGTTTATGTTATAGAGAAGAGCAGTCCCTGTGTATATTATATAGAATAGCAGCCCCTGTGTATATTATAGAGAATAGCAGCCCCTGTGTACATTATAGAGAATAGCAGCCCCTGTGTATATTATAGAGAATAGCAGCCCCTGTGTATATTATAAAGAATAGCAGACCCTGTGTATATTATAAAGAATAGCAGCCCCTGTGTATATTATAGAGAATGGCAGTCCCTGTGTATATTATAGAGAATAGCAGACCCTGTGTATATTATAGAGAATAGCAGTACCTGTTTATATTATAGAGAAGAGCAGTCCCTGTGTATATTATAGAGAATAGCAGTCCCTGTGTATATTATAGAGAATAACAGCCCCTGTGTATATTATAGATAATTGCAGTCCCTGTGTATATTATAGAGAATAGCAGCCCCTGTGTATATTATAGAGAATAGCAGTCCCTGTGTATATTATAGAGAATAACAGTCCCTGTGTGTATTATAGAGAATAGCAGTCCCTGTGTGTATTATAGAGAATAGCAGTCCCTGTGTATATTATAGAGAATAACAGTCCCTGTGTATATTATAGAGAATAGCAGCCCCTGTGTATATAATAGAGAATAGCAGCCCCTGTGTATAATATAGAGTATAGCAGTCCCTGTGTATATTATAGAGAATAGCAGACCCTGTGTATATTATAGAGAATAGCAGTCCATCTGTATATTATAGAGAATAGCAGCCCCTGTGTGTATTATAGAGAATAGCAGTCCCTGTGTATATTATAGAGAATAACAGCCCCTGTGTGTATTATAGAGAATAGCAGCCCCTGTGTATATTATAGAGAATAGCAGCCCCTGTGTGTATTACAGAGAATAGCAGTCCCTGTGTATATTATAGAGAATAGCAGTCCCTGTGTATATTATAGAGAAGAGCAGTCCCTGTGTGTATTATAGAGAATCGCAGCCCCTGTGTGTATTATAGAGAATAGCAGTCCCTGTGTGTATTATAGAGAATAGCAGCCCCTGTGTATATTATAAATAATAGCAGACCCTGTGTATATTATAAGGAATAGCAGCCCCTGTGTACATTATAGAGAATAGCAGCCCCGGTATATATTATAGAGAAGAGCAGCCCCTGTGTATATCATAGAGAATAGCAGCCCGTGTATATTATAGAGAATAGCAGTCCCTGTGTATATTATAGAGAATAGCAGTCCCTGTGTATATTATAGAGAATAGCAGTCCCTGTGTATATTATAGAGAATAGCAGCTCCTGTGTATATTATAGAGAATAGCAGTCCCTGTGTATATTATAGAGAATAGCAGCCCCTGTGTAAATAACAGTGAATAGCAGCCCCTGTGTGTATTATAGAGAATAGCAGTCTCTGTGTATATTATAGAGAATAGCAGTCCCTGTGTATATTATAGAGAATAGCAGCCCCTGTGTATATTATAGAGAATAGCAGCCCCTGTGTATATTATAGAGGATAGCAGTCCCTGTGTGTATTATAGAGAATAGCAGTCCCTGTGTATATTATAGAGAATAGCAGTCCCTGTGTATATTATAGAGAATAGCAGCCCCTGTGTATATTATAGAGAATAGCAGCCCCTGTGTATATTATAGAGAATAGCAGCCCCTGTGTATATTATTGAGAATAGAAGTCTCTGTGTATATTATAGACAATAGCAGTCCCAGTGTATATTATAGAGAATAGCAGCCCCTGTGTATATTATAGAGAATAGCAGCCCCTGTGTATATTATTGAGAATAGCAGCCCCTGTGTATATTATAGAGAATAGCAGCCCCTGTGTATATTATAGAGAATAGCAGCCCCTGTGTATATTATAGAGAATACCAGTCCCTGTGTGTATTATAGAGAATAGCAGTCCCTGTGTATATTATAGAGAATAACAGCCCCTGTGTGTACTATAGAGAATAGCAGTCCCTGTGTATATTATAGAGAATAGCAGTCCCTGTGTATATTATAGAGAATAGCAGTCCCTGTGTATATTATAGAGAATAGCAGCCCCTCTGTCTATTATAGAGAATAGCGGCTCCTGTGTGTGTATTATAGAGAATAGCAGTCCCTGTGTATATTATAGAGAATAGCAGTCCCTGTGTATATTATAGAGAATAGCAGCCCCTGTGTGTATTATAGAGAATAGCAGCCCCTGTGTGTATTATAGAGAATAGCAGTCCCTGTGTATATTATAGAGAATAGCAGTCCCAGTGTATATTATAGAGAATAGCAGTCCCTGTGTATATTATAGTGAATAGCAGCTCCTGTGTGTATTATGCAGAATAGCAGCCCCTGTGTATATTATAGAGAATAGCAGTCCCTGTGTATATTATAGAGAATAGCAGTCCCTGTGTATATTATAGAGAATAGCAGCCCCTGTGTATATTATAGAGAATAGCAGTCCCTGTGTATATTATAGAGAATAGCAGCACCTGTGTGTATTATAGAGAATAGCAGCCCCTGTGTATGTTATAGAGAATAGCAGTCCCTGTGTATATTATAGAGAATAGCAGCACCTGTGTGTATTATAGAGAATAGCAGTCCCTGTGTGTATTATAGAGAATAACAGCCCCTGTGTATATTATAGAGAATAGCAGCCCCTGTGTATATTATAGAGAATAGCAGTCCCTGTGTATATTATAGAGAATAGCAGCTCCTGTGTATATTATAGCGAATAGCAGCCCCTGTGTATATTATAGAGAATAGCAGTCCCTGTGTGTATTTTAGAGAATAGCAGTCCCTGTGTATATTATAGAGAATAGCAGACCCTGTGTATATTATAGAGAATAGCAGTCCCAGTGTATATTATAGAGAATAGCAGTCCCTGTGTATATTATAGAGATTAGCAGCCCCTGTGTATATTATAGAGAATAACAGCCCCTCTGTATATTATAGAGAATAGCAGTCCCAGGGTATATTATATAGAATAGCAGCCCCTGTGTATATTATAGAGAATAGCAGCCCCTGTGTACATTATAGAGAATAGCAGCCCCTGTGTATATTATGGAGAATAGCAGCCACTCTGTGTATTATAGAGAATAGCATTCCCTGTGTATATTACAGAGAATAGCAGCCCCTGTGTATATTATAGAGAATAGCAGTACCTGTTTATATTATAGAGAAGAGCAGTCCCTGTGTATATTATATAGAATAGCAGCCCCTGTGTATATTATAGAGAATAGCAGCCCCTGTGTACATTATAGAGAATAGCAGCCCCTGTGTATATTATAGAGAATAGCAGCCCCTGTGTATATTATAAAGAATAGCAGACCATGTGTATATTATAAAGAATAGCAGCCCCTGTGTATATTATAGAGAATAGCAGTCCCTGTGTATATTATAGAGAATAGCAGTCCCTGTGTATATTATAGAGAATAGCAGCCCCTGTGTATATTATAGAGAATAGCAGCCCCTGTGTACATTATAGAGAATAGCAGCCCCTGTGTATATTATAGAGAATAGCAGCCCCTGTGTATATTATAGAGAATAGCAGTACCTGTTTATATTATAGAGAAGAGCAGTCCCTGTGTATATTATAGAGAATAGCAGTCCCTCTGTATATTATAGAGAATAGCAGCCCCTGTGTGTATTATAGAGAATAGCAGTCCCTGTGTATATTATAGAGAATAACAGCCCCTGTGTGTATTATAGAGAATAGCAGCCCCTGTGTATATTATAGAGAATAGCAGCCCCTGTGTGTATTACAGAGAATAGCAGTCCCTGTGTATATTATAGAGAATAGCAGTCCCTGTGTATATTATAGAGAAGAGCAGTCCCTGTGTGTATTATAGAGAATAGCAGCCCCTGTGTGTATTATAGAGAATAGCAGTCCCTGTGTATATTATAGAGAATAGCAGCCCCTGTGTATATTATAAAGAATAGCAGACCCTGTGTATATTATAAAGAATAGCAGCCCCTGTGTATATTATAGAGAATAGCAGCCCCGGTGTATATTATAGAGAAGAGCAGCCCCTGTGTATATTATAGAGAATAGCAGCCCGTGTATATTATAGAGAATAGCAGTCCCTGTGTATATTATAGAGAATAGCAGTCCCTGTGTATATTATAGAGAATAGCAGTCCCTGTGTATATTATAGAGAATAGCAGCTCCTGTGTATATTATAGAGAATAGCAGTCCCTGTGTATATTATAGAGAATAGCAGCCCCTGTGTAAATAACTGTGAATAGCAGCCCCTGTGTGTATTATAGAGAATAGCAGTCTCTGTGTATATTATAGAGAATAGCAGTCCCTGTGTATATTATAGAGAATAGCAGCCCCTGTGTATATTATAGAGAATAGCAGTCCCTGTGTATATTATAGAGAATAGCAGCCCCTGTGTATATTATAGAGAATAGCAGCCCCTGTGTATATTATAGAGAATAGCAGCCCCTGTGTATATTATAGAGAATAGCAGCCCCTGTGTATATTATAGAGAATGGCAGTCCCTGTGTATATTATAGAGAATAGCAGCCCCTGTGTATATTATAGAGAATAGCAGCCCCTCTGTCTATTATAGAGAATAGCAGTCCCCGTGTATATTATAGAGAATAGCAGCCCCTGTGTATATTATAGAGAATAGCAGTCCCTGTGTATATTATAGTGAATAGCAGCTCCTGTGTGTATTATGCAGAATAGCAGCCCCTGTGTATATTATAGAGAATAGCAGTCCCTGTGTATATTATAGAGAATAGCAGTCCCTGTGTATATTATAGAGAATAGCAGCCCCTGTGTATATTATAGAGAATAGCAGTCCCTGTGTATATTATAGAGAATAGCAGCACCTGTGTGTATTATAGAGAATAGCAGCCCCTGTGTATGTTATAGAGAATAGCAGTCCCTGTGTATATTATAGAGAATAGCAGCACCTGTGTGTATTATAGTGAATAGCAGTCCCTGTGTGTATTATAGAGAATAACAGCCCCTGTGTATATTATAGAGAATAGCAGCCCCTGTGTATATTATAGAGAATAGCAGTCCCTGTGTATATTATAGAGAATAGCAGCTCCTGTGTATATTATAGCGAATAGCAGCCCCTGTGTATATTATAGAGAATAGCAGTCCCTGTGTGTATTTTAGAGAATAGCAGTCCCTGTGTATATTATAGAGAATAGCAGACCCTGTGTATATTATAGAGAATAGCAGTCCCAGTGTATATTATAGAGAATAGCAGTCCCTGTGTATATTATAGAGATTAGCAGCCCCTGTGTATATTATAGAGAATAACAGCCCCTGTGTATATTATAGAGAATAGCAGTCCCAGGGTATATTATATAGAATAGCAGCCCCTGTGTATATTATAGAGAATAGCAGCCCCTGTGTACATTATAGAGAATAGCAGCCCCTGTGTATATTATGGAGAATAGCAGCCACTCTGTGTATTATAGAGAATAGCATTCCCTGTGTATATTACAGAGAATAGCAGCCCCTGTGTATATTATAGAGAATAGCAGTACCTGTTTATATTATAGAGAAGAGCAGTCCCTGTGTATATTATATAGAATAGCAGCCCCTGTGTATATTATAGAGAATAGCAGCCCCTGTGTACATTATAGAGAATAGCAGCCCCTGTGTATATTATAGAGAATAGCAGCCCCTGTGTATATTATAAAGAATAGCAGACCCTGTGTATATTATAAAGAATAGCAGCCCCTGTGTATATTATAGAGAATAGCAGTCCCTGTGTATATTATAGAGAATAGCAATCCCTGTGTATATTATAGAGAATAGCAGCCCCTGTGTATATTATAAAGAATAGCAGACCCTGTGTATATTATAAAGAATAGCAGCCCCTGTGTACATTATAGAGAATAGCAGCCCCTGTGTATATTATAGAGAATAGCAGCCCCTGTGTATATTATAGAGAATAGCAGTACCTGTTTATATTATAGAGAAGAGCAGTCCCTGTGTATATTATAGAGAATAGCAGTCCCTCTGTATATTATAGAGAATAGCAGCCCCTGTGTGTATTATAGAGAATAGCAGTCCCTGTGTATATTATAGAGAATAACAGCCCCTGTGTGTATTATAGAGAACAGCAGCCCCTGTGTATATTATAGAGAATAGCAGCCCCTGTGTGTATTACAGAGAATAGCAGTCCCTGTGTATATTGTAGAGAATAGCAGTCCCTGTGTATATTATAGAGAAGAGCAGTCCCTGTGTGTATTATAGAGAATAGCAGCCCCTGTGTGTATTATAGAGAATAGCAGTCCCTGTGTATATTATAGAGAATAGCAGCCCCTGTGTATATTATAAAGAATAGCAGACCCTGTGTATATTATAAAGAATAGCAGCCCCTGTGTATATTATAGAGAATAGCAGCCCCGGTGTATATTATAGAGAAGAGCAGCCCCTGTGTATATTATAGAGAATAGCAGCCCGTGTATATTATAGAGAATAGCAGTCCCTGTGTATATTATAGAGAATAGCAGTCCCTGTGTATATTATAGAGAATAGCAGTCCCTGTGTATATTATAGAGAATAGCAGCTCCTGTGTATATTATAGAGAATAGCAGTCCCTGTGTATATTATAGAGAATAGCAGCCCCTGTGTAAATAACTGTGAATAGCAGGCCCTGTGTGTATTATAGAGAATAGCAGTCTCTGTGTATATTATAGAGAATAGCAGTCCCTGTGTATATTATAGAGAATAGCAGCCCCTGTGTATATTATAGAGAATAGCAGTCCCTGTGTATATTATAGAGAATAGCAGCCCCTGTGTATATTATAGAGAATAGCAGCCCCTGTGTATATTATAGAGAATAGCAGCCCCTGTGTATATTATAGAGAATAGCAGCCCCTGTGTATATTATAGAGAATGGCAGTCCCTGTGTATATTATAGAGAATAGCAGCCCCTGTGTATATTATAGAGAATAGCAGCCCCTCTGTCTATTATAGAGAATAGCAGTCCCCGTGTATATTATAGAGAATAGCAGCCCCTGTGTATATTATAGAGAATAGCAGTCCCTGTGTATATTATAGAGAATAGCAGCTCCTGTGTGTATTATGGAGAATTGCAGCCCCTGTGTATATTATAGAGAATAGCAGTCCCTGTGTATATTATAGATAATAGCAGCTCCTGTGTATATTATAGCGAATAGCAGCCCCTCTGTATATTATAGAGAATAGCTGTCCCTGTGTGTATTTTAGAGAATAGCAGCCCCTGTGTGTATTATAGAGAATAGCAGCCCCTGTGTATATTATAGAGAATAGCAGTCCCAGTGTATATTATATAGAATAGCAGTCCCTGTGTATATTATAGAGAATAGCAGCCCCTGTGTATATTATAGAGAATAGCAGCCCCTGTGTACATTATAGAGAATAGCAGCCCCTGTGTATATTATGGAGAATAGCAGACACTCTGTGTATTATAGAGAATAGCAGTCCCTGTGTATATTATAGAGAATAGCAGCCCCTGTGTATATTATAGAGAATAGCATTCCCTGTGTATATTATAGAGAATAGCAGACCCTGTGTATATTATAGAGGATAGCAGTGCCTGTGTATATTATAGAGAATAGCAGCCCCTGTTTATATTATAGAGAATAGCAGCCCCTGTGTATATTATGGAGAATAGCAGCCACTGTGTGTATTATAGAGAATAGCAGCCCCTGTGTATATTATAGAGAATAGCAGCCCCTGTGTATATTATAGAGAATAGCATTCCCTGTGTATGTTATAGAGAATAGCAGTCCCTGTGTATATTATAGAGAATAGCAGTCCCTGTGTATATTATAGAGAATAACAGTCCCTGTGTATGTTATAGAGAATAGCAGTCCCTGTGTGTATTATAGAGAATAGCAGCCCCTGTGTATATTATAGAGAATAGCAGCCCCTGTGTATATTACAGACAATAGCAGCCCCTGCGTATATTATAGAGAATAGCAGCCCCTGTGTATATTATAGAGAATAGCAGCCCTTGTGTATATTATAGAGAATAGCAGGCCCTGTGTGTATTATGGAGAATAGCAGCACTTGTGTGTATTATGGAGAATAGCAGCCACTGTGCGTATTATAGAGAATAGCATTCCCTGTGTATTATGTAGCGAATAGCAGCCCCTGTGTATATTATAAAGAATAGTAGCCAGTGTGTTAATTATAGAGAATTGCAGCCCCAGTGTGTATTATACTGAATAGCAGACTCTCTGTATATGAAAAAGAATAGCAGCCCCTGTGTGTATTAAAGATCATAGCAGCCCCTGTGTATATTATAGAGAATAGCAGCCCCTGAGTGTATTACAGAGAATAGCACCTCATGTGTATATTATACAGAATAGCAGCCCCAGTGTGTATTATAGAGAATAGCCGACCCTATGTATTTTATAGAGAATAACAGCCCCAGTGTGTATTATAGAGAATTGCAGTCCCTGTGTGTATTTTCGAGAATAGCAACCTAGAGTATGTAATAGAGAATTGCTGTCCCTGTGTATATTATAGAGAATAGCAGCCCCTGTGTATTTTATAGTGAATAGCAGTCCGTGAGTATAATATAAAGAATAGCAGCTCCTGTGTGTATTACAGAGAATAGCAGCCCCTGTGTGTATTATAGAGAATAGCAGCCCCTGTGTATATTATAGAGAATAGCAGTCCCTGTGTATATTATAGAGAATAGCAGCCCCTGTGTATATTATAGAGAATAGCAGTCCCTGTGTATATTATAGAGAATAGCAGCACCTGTGTGTATTATAGAGAATAGCAGCCCCTGTGTATGTTATAGAGAATAGCAGTCCCTGTGTATATTATAGAGAATAGCAGCACCTGTGTGTATTATAGAGAATAGCAGTCCCTGTGTGTATTATAGAGAATAACAGCCCCTGTGTATATTATAGAGAATAGCAGTCCCTGTGTATATTATAGAGAATAGCAGCCCCTGTGTATATTATAGAGAATAGCAGTCCCTGTGTATATTATAGAGAATAGCTGCTCCTGTGTATATTATAGCGAATAGCAGCCCCTGTGTATATTATAGAGAATAGCAGTCCCTGTGTGTATTATAGAGAATAGCAGTCCCTGTGTATATTATAGAGAATAGCAGTCCCTGTGTATATTATATAGAATAGGAGTCCCTGTGTATATTATAGAGAATAGCAGCTCCTGTGTATATTATAGCGAATAGCAGCCCCTGTGTATATTATAGAGAATAGCAGTCCCTGTGTGTATTTTAGAGAATAGCAGCCCCTGTGTGTATTATAGAGAATAGCAGCCCCTGTGTATATTATAGAGAATAGCAGTCCCAGTGTATATTATATAGAATAGCAGTCCCTGTGTATATTATAGAGAATAGCAGCCCCTGTGTATATTATAGAGAATAGCAGCCCCTGTGTACATTATAGAGAATAGCAGCCCCTGTGTATATTATGGAGAATAGCAGACACTCTGTGTATTATAGAGAATAGCAGTCCCTGTGTATATTATGGAGAATAGCAGACACTCTGTGTATTATAGAGAATAGCAGCCCCTGTGTATATTATAGAGAATAGCATTCCCTGTGTATATTATAGAGAATAGCAGACCCTGTGTATATTATAGAGGATAGCAGTGCCTGTGTATATTATAGAGAATAGCAGCCCCTGTGTATATTATAGAGAATAGCAGCCCCTGTGTATATTATGGAGAATAGCAGCCACTGTGTGTATTATAGAGAATAGCAGCCCCTGTGTATATTATAGAGAATAGCAGCCCCTGTGTATATTATAGAGAATAGCATTCCCTGTGTATGTTATAGAGAATAGCAGTCCCTGTGTATATTATAGAGAATAGCAGTCCCTGTGTATATTATAGAGAATAACAGTCCCTGTGTATGTTATAGAGAATAGCAGTCCCTGTGTGTATTATAGAGAATAGCAGTCCCTGTGTGTATTTTAGAGAATAGCAGCCCCTGTGTGTATTATAGAGAATAGCAGCCCCTGTGTGTATTATAGAGAATAGCAGTCCCTGTGTATATTATAGAGAATAGCAGACCCTGTGTATATTATAGAGAATAGCAGTCCCAGTGTATATTATATAGAATAGCAGTCCCTGTGTATATTATAGAGAATAGCAGCCCCTGTGTATATTATAGAGAATAACAGCCCCTGTGTATATTATAGAGAATAGCAGTCCCAGTGTATATTATATAGAATAGCAGCCCCTGTGTATATTATAGAGAATAGCAGACCCTGTGTATATTATAGAGAATAGCAGCCCCTGTGTGTATTACAGAGAATAGCAGTCCCTGTGTATATTATAGAGAATAGCAGTCCCTGTGTATATTATAGAGAAGAGCAGTCCCTGTGTGTATTATAGAGAATAGCAGCCCCTGTGTGTATTATAGAGAATAGCAGTCCCTGTGTATATTATAGAGAATAGCAGCCCCTGTGTATATAATAAAGAATAGCAGACCCTGTGTATATTATAAAGAATAGCAGCCCCAGTGTATATTATAGAGAATAGCAGCCCCGGTGTATATTATAGAGAAGAGCAGCCCCTGTGTATATTATAGAGAATAGCAGCCCGTGTATATTATAGAGAATAGCAGTCCCTGTGTATATTATAGAGAATAGCAGTCCCTGTGTATATTATAGAGAATAGCAGTCCCTGTGTATATTATAGAGAATAGCAGCTCCTGTGTATATTATAGAGAATAGCAGTCCCTGTGTATATTATAGAGAATAGCAGCCCCTGTGTGTATTATAGAGAATAGCAGTCTCTGTGTATATTATAGAGAATAGCAGTCCCTGTGTATATTATAGAGAATAGCAGCCCCTGTGTATATTATAGAGAATAGCAGTCCCTGTGTGTATTATAGAGAATAACAGCCCCTGTGTATATTATAGAGAATACCAGTCCCTGTGTATATTATATAGAATAGGAGTCCCTGTGTATATTATAGAGAATAGCAGCTCCTGTGTATATTATAGCGAATAGCAGCCCCTGTGTATATTATAGAGAATAGCAGTCCCTGTGTGTATTTTAGAGAATAGCAGCCCCTGTGTGTATTATAGAGAATAGCAGCCCCTGTGTATATTATAGAGAATAGCAGTCCCAGTGTATATTATATAGAATAGCAGTCCCTGTGTATATTATAGAGAATAGCAGCCCCTGTGTATATTATAGAGAATAGCAGCCCCTGTGTACATTATAGAGAATAGCAGCCCCTTTGTATATTATGGAGAATAGCACACACTCTGTGTATTATAGAGAATAGCAGTCCCTGTGTATATTATAGAGAATAGCAGCCCCTGTGTATATTATAGAGAATAGCAGCCCCTGTGTATATTATAAAGAATAGCAGACCCTGTGTATATTATAAAGAATAGCAGCCCCTGAGTATATTATAGAGAATAGCAGCCCCGGTGTATATTATAGAGAAGAGCAGCCCCTGTGTATATTATAGAGAATAGCAGCCCGTGTATATTATAGAGAATAGCAGTCCCTGTGTATATTATAGAGAATAGCAGACCCTGTGTATATTATAGAGAATTGCAGTCCCAGTGTATATTATATAGAATAGCAGTCCCTGTGTATATTATAGAGAATAGCAGCCCCTGTATATATTATAAAGAATAACAGCCCCTGTGTATATTATAGAGAATAGCAGTCCCAGTGTATATTATATAGAATAGCAGCCCCTGTGTATATTATAGAGAATAGCAGACCCTGTGTATATTATAGAGAATAGCAGCCCCTGTGTGTATTACAGAGAATAGCAGTCCCTGTGTATATTATAGAGAATAGCAGTCCCTGTGTATATTATAGAGAAGAGCAGTCCCTGTGTGTATTATAGAGAATAGCAGTCCCTGTGTATATTATAGAGAATAGCAGCCCCTGTGTATATTATAAAGAATAGCAGACCCTGTGTATATTATAAAGAATAGCAGCCCCTGTGTATATTATAGAGAATAGCAGCCCCGGAGTATATTATAGAGAAGAGCAGCCCCTGTGTATATTATAGAGAATAGCAGCCCGTGTATATTATAGAGAATAGCAGTCCCTGTGTATATTATAGAGAATAGCAGTCCCTGTGTATATTATAGAGAATAGCAGTCCCTGTGTATATTATAGAGAATAGCAGCTCCTGTGTATATTATAGAGAATAGCAGTCCCTGTGTATATTATAGAGAATAGCAGCCCCTATGTGTATTATAGAGAATAGCAGCCCGTGTATATTATAGAGAATAGCAGTCCCTGTGTATATTATAGAGAATAGCAGTCCCTGTGTATATTATAGAGAATAGCAGTCCCTGTGTATATTATAGAGAATAGCAGCTCCTGTGTATATTATAGAGAATAGCAGTCCCTGTGTATATTATAGAGAATAGCAGCCCCTATGTGTATTATAGAGAATAGCAGTCTCTGTGTATATTATAGAGAATAGCAGTCCCTGTGTATATTATAGAGAATAGCAGCCCCTGTGTATATTATGGAGAATAGCAGTCCCTGTGTATATTATAGAGAATAGCAGCCCCTGTGTATATTATAGAGAATAGCAGCCCCTGTGTATATTATAGAGAATAGCAGCCCCTGTGTATATTATAGAGAATAGCAGCCCCTGTGTATATTATAGAGAATGGCAGTCCCTGTGTATATTATAGAGAATAGCAGCCCCTGTGGATATTATAGAGAATAGCAGCCCCTCTGTCTATTATAGAGAATAGCGGCTCCTGTGTGTGTATTATAGAGAATAGCAGTCCCTGTGTATATTATAGAGAATAGCAGTCCCTGTGTATATTATAGAGAATAGCAGCCCCTGTGTGTATTATAGAGAATAGCAGCCCCTGTGTGTATTTTAGAGAATAGCAGCCCTGTGTATATTATAGAGAATAGCAGTCCCCGTGTATATTATAGAGAATAGCAGCCCCTGTGTATATTATAGAGAATTGCAGTCCCTGTGTATATTATAGAGAATAGCAGCTCCTGTGTGTATTATGGAGAATAGCAGCCCCTGTGTATATTATAGAGAATAGCGGTCCCTGTGTATATTATAGAGAATAGCAGTCCCTGTGTATATTATAGAGAATAGCAGCCCCTGTGTATATTATAGAGAATAGCAGTCCCTGTGTATATTATAGAGAATAGCAGCCCCTGTGTATATTATAGAGAATAGCAGTCCCTGTGTATATTATAGAGAATAGCAGCACCTGTGTGTATTATAGAGAATAGCAGCCCCTGTGTATGTTATAGAGAATAGCAGTCCCTGTGTATATTATAGAGAATAGCAGCACCTGTGTGTATTATAGAGAATAGCAGTCCCTGTGTGTATTATAGAGAATAACAGCCCCTGTGTATATTATAGAGAATAGCAGTCCCTGTGTATATTATAGAGAATAGCAGCCCCTGTGTATATTATAGAGAATAGCAGTCCTTGTGTATATTATAGAGAATAGCAGCTCCTGTGTATATTATAGCGAATAGCAGCCCCTGTGTATATTATAGAGAATAGCAGTCCCTGTGTGTATTATAGAGAATAGCAGTCCCTGTGTATATTATAGAGAATACCAGTCCCTGTGTATATTATATAGAATAGGAGTCCCTGTGTATATTATAGAGAATAGCAGCTCCTGTGTATATTATAGCGAATAGCAGCCCCTGTGTATATTATAGAGAATAGCAGTCCCTGTGTGTATTTTAGAGAATAGCAGCCCCTGTGTGTATTATAGAGAATAGCAGCCCCTGTGTATATTATAGAGAATAGCAGTCCCAGTGTATATTATATAGAATAGCAGTCCCTGTGTATATTATAGAGAATAGCAGCCCCTGTGTATATTATAGAGAATAGCAGCCCCTGTGTACATTATAGAGAATAGCAGCCCCTGTGTATATTATGGAGAATAGCAGACACTCTGTGTATTATAGAGAATAGCAGTCCCTGTGTATATTATAGAGAATAGCAGCCCCTGTGTATATTATAGAGAATAGCATTCCCTGTGTATATTATAGAGAATAGCAGCCCCTGTGTATATTATAGAGAATAGCAGCCCGTGTATATTATAGAGAATAGCAGTCCCTGTGTATATTATAGAGAATAGCAGACCCTGTGTATATTATAGAGAATTGCAGTCCCAGTGTATATTATATAGAATAGCAGTCCCTGTGTATATTATAGAGAATAGCAGCCCCTGTATATATTATAAAGAATAACAGCCCCTGTGTATATTATAGAGAATAGCAGTCCCAGTGTATATTATATAGAATAGCAGCCCCTGTGTATATTATAGAGAATAGCAGACCCTGTGTATATTATAGAGAATAGCAGCCCCTGTGTGTATTACAGAGAATAGCAGTCCCTGTGTATATTATAGAGAATAGCAGTCCCTGTGTATATTATAGAGAAGAGCAGTCCCTGTGTGTATTATAGAGAATAGCAGTCCCTGTGTATATTATAGAGAATAGCAGCCCCTGTGTATATTATAAAGAATAGCAGACCCTGTGTATATTATAAAGAATAGCAGCCCCTGTGTATATTATAGAGAATAGCAGCCCCGGAGTATATTATAGAGAAGAGCAGCCCCTGTGTATATTATAGAGAATAGCAGCCCGTGTATATTATAGAGAATAGCAGTCCCTGTGTATATTATAGAGAATAGCAGTCCCTGTGTATATTATAGAGAATAGCAGTCCCTGTGTATATTATAGAGAATAGCAGCTCCTGTGTATATTATAGAGAATAGCAGTCCCTGTGTATATTATAGAGAATAGCAGCCCCTATGTGTATTATAGAGAATAGCAGCCCGTGTATATTATAGAGAATAGCAGTCCCTGTGTATATTATAGAGAATAGCAGTCCCTGTGTATATTATAGAGAATAGCAGTCCCTGTGTATATTATAGAGAATAGCAGCTCCTGTGTATATTATAGAGAATAGCAGTCCCTGTGTATATTATAGAGAATAGCAGCCCCTATGTGTATTATAGAGAATAGCAGTCTCTGTGTATATTATAGAGAATAGCAGTCCCTGTGTATATTATAGAGAATAGCAGCCCCTGTGTATATTATGGAGAATAGCAGTCCCTGTGTATATTATAGAGAATAGCAGCCCCTGTGTATATTATAGAGAATAGCAGCCCCTGTGTATATTATAGAGAATAGCAGCCCCTGTGTATATTATAGAGAATAGCAGCCCCTGTGTATATTATAGAGAATGGCAGTCCCTGTGTATATTATAGAGAATAGCAGCCCCTGTGGATATTATAGAGAATAGCAGCCCCTCTGTCTATTATAGAGAATAGCGGCTCCTGTGTGTGTATTATAGAGAATAGCAGTCCCTGTGTATATTATAGAGAATAGCAGTCCCTGTGTATATTATAGAGAATAGCAGCCCCTGTGTGTATTATAGAGAATAGCAGCCCCTGTGTGTATTTTAGAGAATAGCAGCCCTGTGTATATTATAGAGAATAGCAGTCCCCGTGTATATTATAGAGAATAGCAGCCCCTGTGTATATTATAGAGAATTGCAGTCCCTGTGTATATTATAGAGAATAGCAGCTCCTGTGTGTATTATGGAGAATAGCAGCCCCTGTGTATATTATAGAGAATAGCGGTCCCTGTGTATATTATAGAGAATAGCAGTCCCTGTGTATATTATAGAGAATAGCAGCCCCTGTGTATATTATAGAGAATAGCAGTCCCTGTGTATATTATAGAGAATAGCAGCCCCTGTGTATATTATAGAGAATAGCAGTCCCTGTGTATATTATAGAGAATAGCAGCACCTGTGTGTATTATAGAGAATAGCAGCCCCTGTGTATGTTATAGAGAATAGCAGTCCCTGTGTATATTATAGAGAATAGCAGCACCTGTGTGTATTATAGAGAATAGCAGTCCCTGTGTGTATTATAGAGAATAACAGCCCCTGTGTATATTATAGAGAATAGCAGTCCTTGTGTATATTATAGAGAATAGCAGCCCCTGTGTATATTATAGAGAATAGCAGTCCTTGTGTATATTATAGAGAATAGCAGCTCCTGTGTATATTATAGCGAATAGCAGCCCCTGTGTATATTATAGAGAATAGCAGTCCCTGTGTGTATTATAGAGAATAGCAGTCCCTGTGTATATTATAGAGAATACCAGTCCCTGTGTATATTATATAGAATAGGAGTCCCTGTGTATATTATAGAGAATAGCAGCTCCTGTGTATATTATAGCGAATAGCAGCCCCTGTGTATATTATAGAGAATAGCAGTCCCTGTGTGTATTTTAGAGAATAGCAGCCCCTGTGTGTATTATAGAGAATAGCAGCCCCTGTGTATATTATAGAGAATAGCAGTCCCAGTGTATATTATATAGAATAGCAGTCCCTGTGTATATTATAGAGAATAGCAGCCCCTGTGTATATTATAGAGAATAGCAGCCCCTGTGTACATTATAGAGAATAGCAGCCCCTGTGTATATTATGGAGAATAGCAGACACTCTGTGTATTATAGAGAATAGCAGTCCCTGTGTATATTATAGAGAATAGCAGCCCCTGTGTATATTATAGAGAATAGCATTCCCTGTGTATATTATAGAGAATAGCAGACCCTGTGTATATTATAGAGAATAGCAGACCCTGTGTATATTATAGAGAATAGCAGTCCCAGTGTATATTATATAGAATAGCAGTCCCTGTGTATATTATAGAGAATAGCAGCCCCTGTGTATATTATAGAGAATAACAGCCCCTGTGTATATTATAGAGAATAGCAGCCCCTGTGTATATTATAGAGAATAGCAGTCCCAGTGTATATTATATAGAATAGCAGCCCCTGTGTATATTATAGAGAATAGCAGACCCTGTGTATATTATAGAGAATAGCAGCCCCTGTGTGTATTACAGAGAATAGCAGTGCCTGTGTATATTATAGAGAATAGCAGCCCCTGTGTATATTATAGAGAATAGCAGACCCTGTGTATATTATAGAGAATAGCAGTCCCAGTGTATATTATATAGAATAGCAGTCCCTGTGTATATTATAGAGAATAGCAGCCCCTGTGTATATTATAGAGAATAACAGCCCCTGTGTATATTATAGAGAATAGCAGTCCCAGTGTATATTATATAGAATAGCAGCCCCTGTGTATATTATAGAGAATAGCAGACCCTGTGTATATTATAGAGAATAGCATTCCCTGTGTATATTATAGAGAATAGCAGCCCCTGTGTATATTATAGAGAATAGCAGCCCGTGTATATTATAGAGAATAGCAGTCCCTGTGTATATTATAGAGAATAGCAGACCCTGTGTATATTATAGAGAATAGCAGTCCCAGTGTATATTATATAGAATAGCAGTCCCTGTGTATATTATAGAGAACAGCAGCCCCTGTGTATATTATAGAGAATAACAGCCCCTGTGTATATTATAGAGAATAGCAGTCCCAGTGTATATTATATAGAATAGCAGCCCCTGTGTATATTATAGAGAATAGCAGACCCTGTGTATATTATAGAGAATAGCAGCCCCTGTGTGTATTACAGAGAATAGCAGTCCCTGTGTATATTATAGAGAATAGCAGTCCCTGTGTATATTATAGAGAAGAGCAGTCCCTGTGTGTATTATAGAGAATAGCAGCCCCTGTGTGTATTATAGAGAATAGCAGTCCCTGTGTATATTATAGAGAATAGCAGCCCCTGTGTATATTATAAAGAATAGCAGACCCTGTGTATATTATAAAGAATAGCAGCCCCTGTGTATATTATAGAGAATAGCAGCCCCGGAGTATATTATAGAGAAGAGCAGCCCCTGTGTATATTATAGAGAATAGCAGCCCGTGTATATTATAGAGAATAGCAGTCCCTGTGTATATTATAGAGAATAGCAGTCCCTGTGTATATTATAGAGAATAGCAGTCCCTGTGTATATTATAGAGAATAGCAGCTCCTGTGTATATTATAGAGAATAGCAGTCCCTGTGTATATTATAGAGAATAGCAGCCCCTGTGTGTATTATAGAGAATAGCAGTCTCTGTGTATATTATAGAGAATAGCAGTCCCTGTGTATATTATAGAGAATAGCAGCCCCTGTGTATATTATGGAGAATAGCAGTCCCTGTGTATATTATAGAGAATAGCAGCCCCTGTGTATATTATAGAGAATAGCAGCCCCTGTGTATATTATAGAGAATAGCAGCCCCTGTGTATATTATAGAGAATGGCAGTCCCTGTGTATATTATAGAGAATAGCAGCCCCTGTGGATATTATAGAGAATAGCAGCCCCTCTGTCTATTATAGAGAATAGCGGCTCCTGTGTGTGTATTATAGAGAATAGCAGTCCCTGTGTATATTATAGAGAATAGCAGCCCCTGTGTGTATTATAGAGAATAGCAGCCCCTGTGTGTATTTTAGAGAATAGCAGCCCTGTGTATATTATAGAGAATAGCAGTCCCCGTGTATATTATAGAGAATAGCAGCCCCTGTGTATATTATAGAGAATTGCAGTCCCTGTGTATATTATAGAGAATAGCAGCTCCTGTGTGTATTATGGAGAATAGCAGCCCCTGTGTATATTATAGAGAATAGCGGTCCCTGTGTATATTAAAGAGAATAGCAGTCCCTGTGTATATTATAGAGAATAGCAGCCCCTGTGTATATTATAGAGAATAGCAGTCCCTGTGTATATTATAGAGAATAGCAGCCCCTGTGTATATTATAGAGAATAGCAGTCCCTGTGTATATTATAGAGAATAGCAGCACCTGTGTGTATTATAGAGAATAGCAGCCCCTGTGTATGTTATAGAGAATAGCAGTCCCTGTGTATATTATAGAGAATAGCAGCACCTGTGTGTATTAAAGAGAATAGCAGTCCCTGTGTGTATTATAGAGAATAACAGCCCCTGTGTATATTATAGAGAATAGCAGTCCCTGTGTATATTATAGAGAATAGCAGCCCCTGTGTATATTATAGAGAATAGCAGTCCCTGTGTATATTATAGAGAATAGCAGCTCCTGTGTATATTATAGCGAATAGCAGCCCCTGTGTATATTATAGAGAATAGCAGTCCCTGTGTGTATTATAGAGAATAGCAGTCCCTGTGTATATTATAGAGAATACCAGTCCCTGTGTATATTATATAGAATAGGAGTCCCTGTGTATATTATAGAGAATAGCAGCTCCTGTGTATATTATAGCGAATAGCAGCCCCTGTGTATATTATAGAGAATAGCAGTCCCTGTGTGTATTTTAGAGAATAGCAGCCCCTGTGTGTATTATAGAGAATAGCAGGACCTGTGTATATTATAGAGAATAGCAGTCCCAGTGTATATTATATAGAATAGCAGTCCCTGTGTATATTATAGAGAATAGCAGCCCCTGTGTATATTATAGAGAATAGCAGCCCCTGTGTACATTATAGAGAATAGCAGCCCCTGTGTATATTATGGAGAATAGCACACACCCTGTGTATTATAGAGAATAGCAGTCCCTGTGTATATTATAGAGAATAGCAGCCCCTGTGTATATTATAGAGAATAGCAGCCCCTGTGTATATTATAAAGAATAGCAGACCCTGTGTATATTATAAAGAATAGCAGCCCCTGTGTATATTATAGAGAATAGCAGCCCCGGTGTATATTATAGAGAAGAGCAACCCCTGTGTATATTATAGAGAATAGCAGCCCGTGTATATTATAGAGAATAGCAGTCCCTGTGTATATTATAGAGAATAGCAGTCCCTGTGTATATTATAGAGAATAGCAGTCCCTGTGTATATTATAGAGAATAGCAGCTCCTGTGTATATTATAGAGAATAGCAGTCCCTGTGTATATTATAGAGAATAGCAGCCCCTGTGTAAATAACAGTGAATAGCAGCCCCTGTGTGTATTATAGAGAATAGCAGTCTCTGTGTATATTATAGAGAATAGCAGTCCCTGTGTATATTATAGAGAATAGCAGCCCCTGTGTATATTATAGAGAATAGCAGTCCCTGTGTATATTATAGAGAATAGCAGCCCCTGTGTATATTATAGAGAATGGCAGCCCCTGTGTATATTATAGAGAATAGCAGCCCCTGTGTATATTATAGAGAATAGCAGCCCCTGTGTATATTATAGAGAATGGCAGTCCCTGTGTATATTATAGAGAATAGCAGCCCCTGTGTATATTATAGAGAATAGCAGCCCCTCTGTCTATTATAGAGAATAGCGGCTCCTGTGTGTGTATTATAGAGAATAGCAGTCCCTGTGTATATTATAGAGAATAGCAGTCCCTGTGTATATTATAGAGAATAGCAGCCCCTGTGTGTATTATAGAGAATAGCAGCCCCTGTGTGTATTTTAGAGAATAGCAGCCCTGTGTATATTATAGAGAATAGCAGTCCCCGTGTATATTACAGAGAATAGCAGCCCCTGTGTATATTATAGAGAATAGCAGCTCCTGTGTGTATTATGGAGAATAGCAGCCCCTGTGTATATTATAGAGAATAGCGGTCCCTGTGTATATTATAGAGAATAGCAGTCCCTGTGTATATTATAGAGAATAGCAGCCCCTGTGTATATTATAGAGAATAGCAGTCCCTGTGTATATTATAGAGAATAGCAGCCCCTGTGTATATTATAGAGAATAGCAGTCCCTGTGTATATTATAGAGAATAGCAGCACCTGTGTGTATTATAGAGAATAGCAGCCCCTGTGTATGTTATAGAGAATAGCAGTCCCTGTGTATATTATAGAGAATAGCAGCACCTGTGTGTATTATAGAGAATAGCAGTCCCTGTGTGTATTATAGAGAATAACAGCCCCTGTGTATATTATAGAGAATAGCAGTCCCTGTGTATATTATAGAGAATAGCAGCCCCTGTGTATATTATAGAGAATAGCAGTCCTTGTGTATATTATAGAGAATAGCAGCTCCTGTGTATATTATAGCGAATAGCAGCCCCTGTGTATATTATAGAGAATAGCAGTCCCTGTGTGTATTATAGAGAATTGCAGTCCCTGTGTATATTATAGAGAATACCAGTCCCTGTGTATATTATATAGAATAGGAGTCCCTGTGTATATTATAGAGAATAGCAGCTCCTGTGTATATTATAGCGAATAGCAGCCCCTGTGTATATTATAGAGAATAGCAGTCCCTGTGTGTATTTTAGAGAATAGCAGCCCCTGTGTGTATTATAGAGAATAGCAGCCCCTGTGTATATTATAGAGAATAGCAGTCCCAGTGTATATTATATAGAATAGCAGTCCCTGTGTATATTATAGAGAATAGCAGCCCCTGTGTATATTATAGAGAATAGCAGCCCCTGTGTACATTATAGAGAACAGCAGCCCCTGTGTATATTATGGAGAATAGCAGACACTCTGTGTATTATAGAGAATAGCAGTCCCTGTGTATATTATAGAGAATAGCAGCCCCTGTGTATATTATAGAGAATAGCATTCCCTGTGTATATTATAGAGAATAGCAGACCCTGTGTATATTATAGAGGATAGCAGTGCCTGTGTATATTATAGAGAATAGCAGCCCCTGTGTATATTATAGAGAATAGCAGCCCCTGTGTATATTATGGAGAATAGCAGCCAGTGTGTGTATTATAGAGAATAGCTGCCCCTGTGTATATTATAGAGAATAGCAGCCCCTGTGTATATTATAGAGAATTGCATTCCCTGTGTATGTTATAGAGAATAGCAGTCCCTGTGTATATTATAGAGAATAGCAGTCCCTGTGTATATTATAGAGAATAACAGTCCCTGTGTATGTTATAGAGAATAGCAGTCCCTGTGTGTATTATAGAGAATAGCAGCCCCTGTGTATATTATAGAGAATAGCAGCCCCTGTGTATATTACAGAGAATAGCAGCCCCTGCGTATATTATAGAGAATAGCAGCCCCTGTGTATATTATAGAGAATAGCAGCCCTTGTGTATATTATAGAGAATAGCAGGCCCTGTGTGTATTATGGAGAATAGCAGCACTTGTGTGTATTATGGAGAATAGCAGCCACTGTGCGTTTTATAGAGAATAGCATTCCCTGTGTATTATGTAGCGAATAGCAGCCCCTGTGTATATTATAAAGAATAGTAGCCAGTGTGTTAATTATAGAGAATTGCAGCCCCAGTGTGTATTATAGTGAATAGCAGACTCTGTGTATATGAAAAAGAATAGCAGCCCCTGTGTTTATTAAAGATCATAGCAGCCCCTGTGTATATTATAGAGAATAGCAGCCCCTGAGTGTATTACAGAGAATAGCACCTCATGTGTATATTATACAGAATAGCAGCCCCAGTGTGTATTATAGAGAATAGCCGACCCTATGTATTTTATAGAGAATAACAGCCCCAGTGTGTATTATAGAGAATTGCAGTCCCTGTGTGTATTTTCGAGAATAGCAACCTAGAGTATGTTATAGAGAATTGCAGTCCCTGTGTATATTATAGAGAATAGCAGCCCCTGTGTATTTTATAGTGAATAGCAGTCCGTGAGTATAATATAAAGAATAGCAGCTCCTGTGTGTATTACAGAGAATAGCAGCCCCTGTGTGTATTATAGAGAATAGCAGCCCCTGTGTATATTATAGAGAATAGCAGTCCCTGTGTATATTATAGAGAATAGCAGCCCCTGTGTATATTATAGAGAATAGCAGTCCCTGTGTATATTATAGAGAATAGCAGCACCTGTGTGTATTATAGAGAATAGGAGCCCCTGTGTATGTTATAGAGAATAGCAGTCCCTGTGTATATTATAGAGAATAGCAGCACCTGTGTGTATTATAGAGAATAGCAGTCCCTGTGTGTATTATAGAGAATAACAGCCCCTGTGTATATTATAGAGAATAGCAGTCCCTGTGTATATTATAGAGAATAGCAGCCCCTGTGTATATTATAGAGAATAGCAGTCCCTGTGTATATTATAGAGAATAGCAGCTCCTGTGTATATTATAGAGAATAGCAGCCCCTGTGTGTATTATAGAGAATAGCAGTCCCTGTGTATATTATAGAGAATAACAGCCCCTGTGTGTATTATAGAGAATAGCAGCCCCTGTGTATATTATAGAGAATAGCAGCCCCTGTGTGTATTACAGAGAATAGCAGTCCCTGTGTATATTATAGAGAATAGCAGTCCCTGTGTATATTATAGAGAAGAGCAGTCCCTGTGTGTATTATAGAGAATAGCAGCCCCTGTGTGTATTATAGAGAATAGCAGTCCCTGTGTATATTATAGAGAATAGCAGCCCCTGTGTATATTATAAAGAATAGCAGACCCTGTGTATATTATAAAGAATAGCAGCCCCTGTGTATATTATAGAGAATAGCAGCCCCTGTGTATATTATAGAGAATAGCAGCCCCTGTGTATATTATAGAGAAGAGCAGCCCCTGTGTATATTATAGAGAATAGCAGCCCGTGTATATTATAGAGAATAGCAGTCCCTGTGTATATTATAGAGAATAGCAGTCCCTGTGTATATTATAGAGAATAGCAGTCCCTGTGTATATTATAGAGAATAGCAGCTCCTGTGTATATTATAGAGAATAGCAGTCCCTGTGTATATTATAGAGAATAGCAGCCCCTGTGTAAATAACAGTGAATAGCAGCCCCTGTGTGTATTATAGAGAATAGCAGCCCCTGTGTATATTATAGAGAATAGCCGTCCCAGTGTATATTATATAGAATTGCAGTCCCTGTGTATATTATAGAGAATAGCAGCCCCTGTGTATATTATGGAGAATAGCAGCCACTGTGTGTATTATAGAGAATAGCAGCCCCTGTGTATATTATAGAGAATAGCAGCCCCTGTGTATATTATAGAGAATAGCATTCCCTGTGTATGTTATAGAGAATAGCAGTCCCTGTTTATATTATAGAGAATAGCAGTCCCTGTGTATATAATAGAGAATAACAGTCCCTGTGTATGTTATAGAGAATAGCAGTCCCTGTGTGTATTATAGAGAATAGCAGTCCCTGTGTGTATTTTAGAGAATAGCAGCCCCTGTGTGTATTATAGAGAATAGCAGCCCCTGTGTGTATTATAGAGAATAGCAGTCCCTGTGTATATTATAGAGAATAGCAGACCCTGTGTATATTATAGAGAATAGCAGTCCCAGTGTATATTATATAGAATAGCAGTCCCTGTGTATATTATAGAGAATAGCAGCCCCTGTGTATATTATAGAGAATAACAGCCCCTGTGTATATTATAGAGAATAGCAGTCCCAGTGTATATTATATAGAATAGCAGCCCCTGTGTATATTATAGAGAATAGCAGCCCCTGTGTACATTATAGAGAATAGCAGCCCCTGTGTATATTATGGAGAATAGCAGCCACTCTGTGTATTATAGAGAATAGCATTCCCTGTGTATATTACAGAGAATAGCAGCCCCTGTGTATATTATAGAGAATAGCAGTACCTGTTTATATTATAGAGAAGAGCAGTCCCTGTGTATATTATAGAGAATAGCAGTCCCTGTGTATATTATAGAGAATAGCAGACCCTGTGTATATTATAGAGAATAGCAGTACCTGTTTATATTATAGAGAAGAGCAGTCCCTGTGTATATTATAGAGAATAGCAGTCCCTGTGTATATTATAGAGAATAACAGCCCCTGTGTATATTATAGATAATAGCAGTCCCTGTGTATATTATAGAGAATATCAGCCCCTGTGTATATTATAGAGAATAGCAGTCCCTGTGTATATTATAGAGAATAACAGTCCCTGTGTGTATTATAGAGAATAGCAGTCCCTGTGTGTATTATAGAGAATAGCATTCCCTGTGTATATTATAGAGAATAACAGTCCCTGTGTATATTATAGAGAATAGCAGCCCCTGTGTATATAATAGAGAATAGCAGCCCCTGTGTATAATATAGAGAATAGCAGTCCCTGAGTATATTATAGAGAATAGCAGTCCCTGTGTGTATTATAGAGAATAGCAGCCACTGTGTGTATTATAGAGAATAGCAGTCCCTGTGTATATTATAGAGAATAGCAGCCCCTGTGTATATTATAAAGAATAGCAGACCCTGTGTATATTATAAAGAATAGCAGCCCCTGTGTATATTATAGAGAATAGCAGCCCCTGTGTATATTATAGAGAATAGCAGCCCCTGTGTATATTATACAGAAGAGCAGCCCCTGTGTATATTATAGAGAATAGCAGCCCGTGTATATTATAGAGAATAGCAGTCCCTGTGTATATTATAGAGAATAGCAGTCCCTGTGTATATTATAGAGAATAGCAGTCCCTGTGTATATTATAGAGAATAGCAGCTCCTGTGTATATTATAGAGAATAGCAGTCCCTGTGTATATTATAGAGAATAGCAGCCCCTGTGTAAATAACAGTGAATAGCAGCCCCTGTGTGTATTATAGAGAATAGCAGTCTCTGTGTATATTATAGAGAATAGCAGTCCCTGTGTATATTATAGAGAATAGCAGCCCCTGTGTATATTATAGAGAATAGCAGTCCCTGTGTATATTATAGAGAATAGCAGCCCCTGTGTATATTATAGAGAATAGCAGCCCCTGTGTATATTATAGAGAATAGCAGCCCCTGTGTATATTATAGAGAATAGCAGCCCCTGTGTATATTATAGAGAATGGCAGTCCCTGTGTATATTATAGAGAATAGCAGCCCCTGTGTATATTATAGAGAATAGCAGCCCCTCTGTCTATTATAGAGAATAGCGGCTCCTGTGTGTGTATTATAGAGAATAGCAGTCCCTGTGTATATTATAGAGAATAGCAGTCCCTGTGTATATTATAGAGAATAGCAGCCCCTGTGTGTATTATAGAGAATAGCTGCCCCTGTGTATATTATAGAGAATAGCAGCCCCTGTGTATATTATGGAGAATAGCAGCCACTGTGTGTATTATAGAGAATAGCAGCCCCTGTGTATATTATAGAGAATAGCAGCCCCTGTGTATATTATAGAGAATTGCATTCCCTGTGTATGTTATAGAGAATAGCAGTCCCTGTGTATATTATAGAGAATAGCAGTCCCTGTGTATATTATAGAGAATAACAGTCCCTGTGTATGTTATAGAGAATAGCAGTCCCTGTGTGTATTATAGAGAATAGCAGCCCCTGTGTATATTATAGAGAATAGCAGCCCCTGTGTATATTATGGAGAATAGCAGCCACTGTGTGTATTATAGAGAATAGCAGCCCCTGTGTATATTATAGAGAATAGCAGCCCCTGTGTATATTATAGAGAATTGCATTCCCTGTGTATGTTATAGAGAATAGCAGTCCCTGTGTATATTATAGAGAATAGCAGTCCCTGTGTATATTATAGAGAATAACAGTCCCTGTGTATGTTATAGAGAATAGCAGTCCCTGTGTGTATTATAGAGAATAGCAGCCCCTGTGTATATTATAGAGAATAGCAGCCCCTGTGTATATTACAGAGAATAGCAGCCCCTGCGTATATTATAGAGAATAGCAGCCCCTGTGTATATTATAGAGAATAGCAGCCCTTGTGTATATTATAGAGAATAGCAGGCCCTGTGTGTATTATGGAGAATAGCAGCACTTGTGTGTATTATGGAGAATAGCAGCCACTGTGCGTTTTATAGAGAATAGCATTCCCTGTGTATTATGTAGCGAATAGCAGCCCCTGTGTATATTATAAAGAATAGTAGCCAGTGTGTTAATTATAGAGAATTGCAGCCCCAGTGTGTATTATAGTGAATAGCAGACTCTGTGTATATGAAAAAGAATAGCAGCCCCTGTGTTTATTAAAGATCATAGCAGCCCCTGTGTATATTATAGAGAATAGCAGCCCCTGAGTGTATTACAGAGAATAGCACCTCATGTGTATATTATACAGAATAGCAGCCCCAGTGTGTATTATAGAGAATAGCCGACCCTATGTATTTTATAGAGAATAACAGCCCCAGTGTGTATTATAGAGAATTGCAGTCCCTGTGTGTATTTTCGAGAATAGCAACCTAGAGTATGTTATAGAGAATTGCAGTCCCTGTGTATATTATAGAGAATAGCAGCCCCTGTGTATTTTATAGTGAATAGCAGTCCGTGAGTATAATATAAAGAATAGCAGCTCCTGTGTGTATTACAGAGAATAGCAGCCCCTGTGTGTATTATAGAGAATAGCAGCCCCTGTGTATATTATAGAGAATAGCAGTCCCTGTGTATATTATAGAGAATAGCAGCCCCTGTGTATATTATAGAGAATAGCAGTCCCTGTGTATATTATAGAGAATAGCAGCACCTGTGTGTATTATAGAGAATAGGAGCCCCTGTGTATGTTATAGAGAATAGCAGTCCCTGTGTATATTATAGAGAATAGCAGCACCTGTGTGTATTATAGAGAATAGCAGTCCCTGTGTGTATTATAGAGAATAACAGCCCCTGTGTATATTATAGAGAATAGCAGTCCCTGTGTATATTATAGAGAATAGCAGCCCCTGTGTATATTATAGAGAATAGCAGTCCCTGTGTATATTATAGAGAATAGCAGCTCCTGTGTATATTATAGAGAATAGCAGCCCCTGTGTGTATTATAGAGAATAGCAGTCCCTGTGTATATTATAGAGAATAACAGCCCCTGTGTGTATTATAGAGAATAGCAGCCCCTGTGTATATTATAGAGAATAGCAGCCCCTGTGTGTATTACAGAGAATAGCAGTCCCTGTGTATATTATAGAGAATAGCAGTCCCTGTGTATATTATAGAGAAGAGCAGTCCCTGTGTGTATTATAGAGAATAGCAGCCCCTGTGTGTATTATAGAGAATAGCAGTCCCTGTGTATATTATAGAGAATAGCAGCCCCTGTGTATATTATAAAGAATAGCAGACCCTGTGTATATTATAAAGAATAGCAGCCCCTGTGTATATTATAGAGAATAGCAGCCCCTGTGTATATTATAGAGAATAGCAGCCCCTGTGTATATTATAGAGAAGAGCAGCCCCTGTGTATATTATAGAGAATAGCAGCCCGTGTATATTATAGAGAATAGCAGTCCCTGTGTATATTATAGAGAATAGCAGTCCCTGTGTATATTATAGAGAATAGCAGTCCCTGTGTATATTATAGAGAATAGCAGCTCCTGTGTATATTATAGAGAATAGCAGTCCCTGTGTATATTATAGAGAATAGCAGCCCCTGTGTAAATAACAGTGAATAGCAGCAACTGTGTGTATTATAGAGAATAGCAGCCCCTGTGTATATTATAGAGAATAGCAGTCCCAGTGTATATTATATAGAATTGCAGTCCCTGTGTATATTATAGAGAATAGCAGCCCCTGTGTATATTATGGAGAATAGCAGCCACTGTGTGTATTATAGAGAATAGCAGCCCCTGTGTATATTATAGAGAATAGCAGCCCCTGTGTATATTATAGAGAATAGCATTCCCTGTGTATGTTATAGAGAATAGCAGTCCCTGTTTATATTATAGAGAATAGCAGTCCCTGTGTATATAATAGAGAATAACAGTCCCTGTGTATGTTATAGAGAATAGCTGTCCCTGTGTGTATTATAGAGAATAGCAGTCCCTGTGTGTATTTTAGAGAATAGCAGCCCCTGTGTGTATTATAGAGAATAGCAGCCCCTGTGTGTATTATAGAGAATAGCAGTCCCTGTGTATATTATAGAGAATAGCAGACCCTGTGTATATTATAGAGAATAGCAGTCCCAGTGTATATTATATAGAATAGCAGTCCCTGTGTATATTATAGAGAATAGCAGCCCCTGTGTATATTATAGAGAATAACAGCCCCTGTGTATATTATAGAGAATAGCAGTCCCAGTGTATATTATATAGAATAGCAGCCCCTGTGTATATTATAGAGAATAGCAGCCCCTGTGTACATTATAGAGAATAGCAGCCCCTGTGTATATTATGGAGAATAGCAGCCACTCTGTGTATTATAGAGAATAGCATTCCCTGTGTATATTACAGAGAATAGCAGCCCCTGTGTATATTATAGAGAATAGCAGTACCTGTTTATATTATAGAGAAGAGCAGTCCCTGTGTATATTATAGAGAAGAGCAGTCCCTGTGTATATTATAGAGAATAGCAGACCCTGTGTATATTATAGAGAATAGCAGTACCTGTTTATATTATAGAGAAGAGCAGTCCCTGTGTATATTATAGAGAATAGCAGTCCCTGTGTATATTATAGAGAATAACAGCCCCTGTGTATATTATAGATAATAGCAGTCCCTGTGTATATTATAGAGAATAGCAGCCCCTGTGTATATTATAGAGAATAGCAGTCCCTGTGTATATTATAGAGAATAACAGTCCCTGTGTGTATTATAGAGAATAGCAGTCCCTGTGTGTATTATAGAGAATAGCATTCCCTGTGTATATTATAGAGAATAACAGTCCCTGTGTATATTATAGAGAATAGCAGCCCCTGTGTATATAATAGAGAATAGCAGCCCCTGTGTATAATATAGAGAATAGCAGTCCCTGAGTATATTATAGAGAATAGCAGTCCCTGTGTGTATTATAGAGAATAGCAGCCCCTGTGTGTATTATAGAGAATAGCAGTCCCTGTGTATATTATAGAGAATAGCAGCCCCTGTGTATATTATAAAGAATAGCAGACCCTGTGTATATTATAAAGAATAGCAGCCCCTGTGTATATTATAGAGAATAGCAGCCCCTGTGTATATTATAGAGAATAGCAGCCCCTGTGTATATTATACAGAAGAGCAGCCCCTGTGTATATTATAGAGAATAGCAGCCCGTGTATATTATAGAGAATAGCAGTCCCTGTGTATATTATAGAGAATAGCAGTCCCTGTGTATATTATATAGAATAGCAGTCCCTGTGTATATTATAGAGAATAGCAGCTCCTGTGTATATTATAGAGAATAGCAGTCCCTGTGTATATTATAGAGAATAGCAGCCCCTGTGTAAATAACAGTGAATAGCAGCTCCTGTGTGTATTACAGAGAATAGCAGCCCCTGTGTGTATTATAGAGAATAGCAGCCCCTGTGTATATTATAGAGAATAGCAGTCCCTGTGTATATTATAGAGAATAGCAGCCCCTGTGTATATTATAGAGAATAGCAGTGCCTGTGTATATTACAGAGAATAGCAGCACCTGTGTGTATTATAGAGAATAGGAGCCCCTGTGTATGTTATAGAGAATAGCAGTCCCTGTGTATATTATAGAGAATAGCAGCACCTGTGTGTATTATAGAGAATAGCAGTCCCTGTGTGTATTATAGAGAATAACAGCCCCTGTGTATATTATAGAGAATAGCAGTCCCTGTGTATATTATAGAGAATAGCAGTCCCTGTGTATATTATAGAGAATAGCAGCTCCTGTGTATATTATAGAGAATAGCAGCCCCTGTGTGTATTATAGAGAATAGCAGTCCCTGTGTATATTATAGAGAATAACAGCCCCTGTGTGTATTATAGAGAATAGCAGCCCCTGTGTATATTATAGAGAATAGCAGCCCCTATGTGTATTACAGAGAATAGCAGTCCCTGTGTATATTATAGAGAATAGCAGTCCCTGTGTATATTATAGAGAAGAGCAGTCCCTGTGTGTATTATAGAGAATAGCAGCCCCTGTGTGTATTATAGAGAATAGCAGTCCCTGTGTATATTATAGAGAATAGCAGCCCCTGTGTATATTATAAAGAATAGCAGACCCTGTGTATATTATAAAGAATAGCAGCCCCTGTGTATATTATAGAGAATAGCAGCCCCTGTGTATATTATAGAGAATAGCAGCCCCTGTGTATATTATAGAGAAGAGCAGCCCCTGTGTATATTATAGAGAATAGCAGCCCGTGTATATTATAGAGAATAGCAGTCCCTGTGTATATTATAGAGAATAGCAGTCCCTGTGTATATTATAGAGAATAGCAGTCCCTGTGTATATTATAGAGAATAGCAGCTCCTGTGTATATTATAGAGAATAGCAGTCCCTGTGTATATTATAGAGAATAGCAGCCCCTGTGTAAATAACAGTGAATAGCAGCCCCTGTGTGTATTATAGAGAATAGCAGCCCCTGTGTATATTATAGAGAATAGCCGTCCCAGTGTATATTATATAGAATTGCAGTCCCTGTGTATATTATAGAGAATAGCAGCCCCTGTGTATATTATGGAGAATAGCAGCCACTGTGTGTATTATAGAGAATAGCAGCCCCTGTGTATATTATAGAGAATAGCAGCCCCTGTGTATATTATAGAGAATAGCATTCCCTGTGTATGTTATAGAGAATAGCAGTCCCTGTTTATATTATAGAGAATAGCAGTCCCTGTGTATATAATAGAGAATAACAGTCCCTGTGTATGTTATAGAGAATAGCAGTCCCTGTGTGTATTATAGAGAATAGCAGTCCCTGTGTGTATTTTAGAGAATAGCAGCCCCTGTGTGTATTATAGAGAATAGCAGCCCCTGTGTGTATTATAGAGAATAGCAGTCCCTGTGTATATTATAGAGAATAGCAGACCCTGTGTATATTATAGAGAATAGCAGTCCCAGTGTATATTATATAGAATAGCAGTCCCTGTGTATATTATAGAGAATAGCAGCCCCTGTGTATATTATAGAGAATAACAGCCCCTGTGTATATTATAGAGAATAGCAGTCCCAGTGTATATTATATAGAATAGCAGCCCCTGTGTATATTATAGAGAATAGCAGCCCCTGTGTACATTATAGAGAATAGCAGCCCCTGTGTATATTATGGAGAATAGCAGCCACTCTGTGTATTATAGAGAATAGCATTCCCTGTGTATATTACAGAGAATAGCAGCCCCTGTGTATATTATAGAGAATAGCAGTACCTGTTTATATTATAGAGAAGAGCAGTCCCTGTGTATATTATAGAGAATAGCAGTCCCTGTGTATATTATAGAGAATAGCAGACCCTGTGTATATTATAGAGAATAGCAGTACCTGTTTATATTATAGAGAAGAGCAGTCCCTGTGTATATTATAGAGAATAGCAGTCCCTGTGTATATTATAGAGAATAACAGCCCCTGTGTATATTATAGATAATAGCAGTCCCTGTGTATATTATAGAGAATAGCAGCCCCTGTGTATATTATAGAGAATAGCAGTCCCTGTGTATATTATAGAGAATAACAGTCCCTGTGTGTATTATAGAGAATAGCAGTCCCTGTGTGTATTATAGAGAATAGCATTCCCTGTGTATATTATAGAGAATAACAGTCCCTGTGTATATTATAGAGAATAGCAGCCCCTGTGTATATAATAGAGAATAGCAGCCCCTGTGTATAATATAGAGAATAGCAGTCCCTGAGTATATTATAGAGAATAGCAGTCCCTGTGTGTATTATAGAGAATAGCAGCCCCTGTGTGTATTATAGAGAATAGCAGTCCCTGTGTATATTATAGAGAATAGCAGCCCCTGTGTATATTATAAAGAATAGCAGACCCTGTGTATATTATAAAGAATAGCAGCCCCTGTGTATATTATAGAGAATAGCAGCCCCTGTGTATATTATAGAGAATAGCAGCCCCTGTGTATATTATACAGAAGAGCAGCCCCTGTGTATATTATAGAGAATAGCAGCCCGTGTATATTATAGAGAATAGCAGTCCCTGTGTATATTATAGAGAATAGCAGTCCCTGTGTATATTATAGAGAATAGCAGTCCCTGTGTATATTATAGAGAATAGCAGCTCCTGTGTATATTATAGAGAATAGCAGTCCCTGTGTATATTATAGAGAATAGCAGCCCCTGTGTAAATAACAGTGAATAGCAGCCCCTGTGTGTATTATAGAGAATAGCAGTCTCTGTGTATATTATAGAGAATAGCAGTCCCTGTGTATATTATAGAGAATAGCAGCCCCTGTGTATATTATAGAGAATAGCAGTCCCTGTGTATATTATAGAGAATAGCAGCCCCTGTGTATATTATAGAGAATAGCAGCCCCTGTGTATATTATAGAGAATAGCAGCCCCTGTGTATATTATAGAGAATAGCAGCCCCTGTGTATATTATAGAGAATGGCAGTCCCTGTGTATATTATAGAGAATAGCAGCCCCTGTGTATATTATAGAGAATAGCAGCCCCTCTGTCTATTATAGAGAATAGCGGCTCCTGTGTGTGTATTATAGAGAATAGCAGTCCCTGTGTATATTATAGAGAATAGCAGTCCCTGTGTATATTATAGAGAATAGCAGCCCCTGTGTGTATTATAGAGAATAGCAGCCCCTGTGTGTATTTTAGAGAATAGCATTCCCTGTGTATGTTATAGAGAATAGCAGTCCCTCTGTATATTATAGAGAATAGCAGTCCCTGTGTATATTATAGAGAATAACAGTCCTTGTGTATGTTATAGAGAATAGCAGTCCCTGTGTGTATTATAGAGAATAGCAGCCCCTGTGTATATTATAGAGAATAGCAGCCCCTGTGTATATTACAGAGAATAGCAGCCCCTGCGTATATTATAGAGAATAGCAGCCCCTGTGTATATTACAGAGAATAGCAGCCCCTGCGTATATTATAGAGAATAGCAGCCCCTGTGTATATTATAGAGAATAGCAGCCCTTGTGTATATTATAGAGAATAGCATTCCCTGTGTATTATGTAACGAATAGCAGCCCCTGTGTATATTATAAAGAATAGTAGCCAGTGTGTTTATTATAGAGAATTGCAGCCCCAGTGTGTATTATAGTGAATAGCAGACCCTGTGTATATGAAAAAGAATAGCAGCCCCTGTGTGTATTAAAGATCATAGCAGCCCCTGTGTATATTATAGAGAATAGCAGCCCCTGAGTGTATTACAGAGAATAGCACCTCATGTGTATATTATACAGAATAGCAGCCCCAGTGTGTATTATAGAGAATAGCCGACCCTATGTATTTTATAGAGAATAACAGCAACAGTGTGTATTATAGAGAATTGCAGTCCCTGTGTGTATTTTCGAGAATAGCAACCTAGAGTATGTTATAGAGAATTGCAGTCCCTGTGTATATTATAGAGAATAGCAGCCCCTGTGTATTTTATAGTGAATAGCAGTCCGTGAGTATAATATAAAGAATAGCAGCTCCTGTGTGTATTACAGAGAATAGCAGCCCCTGTGTGTATTATAGAGAATAGCAGCCCCTGTGTATATTATAGAGAATAGCAGTCCCTGTGTATATTATAGAGAATAGCAGCCCCTGTGTATATTATAGAGAATAGCAGTCCCTGTGTATATTATAGAGAATAGCAGCACCTGTGTGTATTATAGAGAATAGCAGCCCCTGTGTATGTTATAGAGAATAGCAGTCCCTGTGTATATTATAGAGAATAGCAGCACCTGTGTGTATTATAGAGAATAGCAGTCCCTGTGTATATTATAGAGAATAGCAGCCCCTGTGTATATTATAGAGAATAGCAGTCCCTGTGTGTATTACAGAGAATAGCAGCCCCTGTGTATATTATAGAGAATAGCAGCCCCTGTGTATATTATAGAGAATAGCAGTCCCTGTGTGTATTATAGAGAATAACAGCCCCTGTGTATATTATAGAGAATAGCAGCCCCTGTGTATATTATAGAGAATAGCAGTCCCTGTGTATATTATAGAGAATAGAAGCTCCTGTGTATATTATAGCGAATAGCAGCCCCTGTGTATATTATAGAGAATAGCAGTCGCTGTGTGTATTATAGAGAATAGCAGTCCCTGTGTATATTATAGAGAATAGCAGTCCCTGTGTATATTATATAGAATAGGAGTCCCTGTGTATATTATAGAGAATAGCAGCTCCTGTGTATATTATAGCGAATAGCAGCCCCTGTGTATATTATAGACAATAGCAGTCCCTGTGTGTATTTTAGAGAATAGCAGCCCCTGTGTGTATTATAGAGAATAGCAGCCCCTGTGTATATTATAGAGAATAGCAGTCCCAGTGTATATTATATAGAATAGCAGTCCCTGAGTATATTATAGAGAATAGCAGCCCCTGTGTATATTATAGAGAATAGTAGCCCCTGTGTACATTATAGAGAATAGCAGCCCCTGTGTATATTATGGAGAATAGCAGACACTCTGTGTATTATAGAGAATAGAAGTCCCTGTGTATATTATAGAGAATAGCAGCCCCTGTGTATATTATAGAGAATAGCATTCCCTGTGTATATTATAGAGAATAGCAGACCCTGTGTATATTATAGAGGATAGCAGTGCCTGTGTATATTATAGAGAATAGCAGCCCCTGTGTATATTATAGAGAATAGCAGCCCCTGTGTATATTATGGAGAATAGCAGCCACTGTGTGTATTATAGAGAATAGCAGCCCCTGTGTATATTATAGAGAATAGCAGCCCCTGTGTATATTATAGAGAATAGCATTCCCTGTGTATGTTATAGAGAATAGCAGTCCCTGTGTATATTATAGAGAATAGCAGTCCCTGTGTATATTATAGAGAATAACAGTCCCTGTGTATGTTATAGAGAATAGCAGCCCCTGTGTATATTATAGAGAATAGCAGTCCCTGTGTGTATTATAGAGAATAGCAGCCCCTGTGTATATTATAGAGAATAGCAGCCCCTGTGTATATTACAGAGAATAGCAGCCCCTGCGTATATTATAGAGAATAGCAGCCCATGTGTATATTATAGAGAATAGCAGCCCTTGTGTATATTATAGAGAATAGCAGGCCCTGTGTGTATTATGGAGAATAGCAGCACTTGTGTGTATTATGCAGAATAGCAGCCACTGTGCGTATTATAGAGAATAGCATTCCCTGTGTATATTGTAGCGAATAGCAGCCCCTGTGTATATTATAAAGAATAGTAGCCAGTGTGTTAATTATAGAGAATTGCAGCCCCAGTGTGTATTATAGTGAATAGCAGACCCTGTGTATATGAAAAAGAATAGCAGCCCCTGTGTGTATTAAAGATCATAGCAGCTCCTGTGTATATTATAGAGAATAGCAGCCCCTGAGTGTATTACAGAGAATAGCACCTCATGTGTATATTATACAGAATAGCAGCCCCAGTGTGTATTATAGAGAATAGCCGACCCTATGTATTTTATAGAGAATACCATCCCCAGTGTGTATTATAGAGAATTGCAGTCCCTGTGTGTATTTTCGAGAATAGCAACCTAGAGTATGTTATAGAGAATTGCAGTCCCTGTGTATATTATAGAGAATAGCAGCCCCTGTGTATTTTATAGTGAATAGCAGTCCGTGAGTATAATATAAAGAATAGCAGCTCCTGTGTGTATTACAGAGAATAGCAGCCCCTGTGTGTATTATAGAGAATAACGGCCCCTGTGTGTATTATAGAGAATAGCAGCCGTTCTGTGTATTATAGATAATTGCAGCCCCTGTGTATATTATAGAGAATAGCAGCCCCTGTGTATTTTATAGTGAATAGCAGTCCGTGAGTACAATATAAAGAATAGCAGCTCCTGTGTGTATTACAGAGAATAGCAGCCCCTGTCTGTATTTTAGAGAATAGCAGCCCCTGAGTATATTATAGACAATAGCAGCCCCTGTGTATTACAGAGAATTGCACCTTCTGTGTATATTATAGAGAATAGCAGCCCCTGTGTGTATTTTCGAGAATAGGAGCCCCTGTGTATATTATAGAGAATTGCAGCCCCTGTGACGAATTGTGGAGAATAGCTGCCCCTTTGTATATTATATAGAATAGCAGCCCCTGTGTATATTATTGCGAATAACAGTCCTTGTGTATGTTATAAAGAATAGCAGCCCCTGTGTGTATTTTCGAGAATAGCAGCCCCTGTTTATGTTATAGAGAATAGCAGCTCCTGTGTCTAATTGTAGAGAATAGCAGCCCCTGTGTATATTATATAGAATAGCAGCCCATGTGTATATTATAATGAATAACAGTCCCTGTGTATATTATAAAGAATAGCAGCCCCTATGTGTATTTTATAGAATAGCAGCCTAGTGTATGTTATAGAGAATAGCAGTCCCTGTGTATATTGTAGAGAATAGCAGCCCCTGTGTATATTATAGAGAATAGTAGCCAGTGTGTTAATTATAGAGAATTGCAGCCCCAGTGTGTATTATAGTGAATAGCAGACCCTGTGTATATGATAAAGAATAGCAGCCCCTGTGTGTATTAAAGATCATAGCAGCCCCTGTGTATATTATAGAGAATAGCAGCCCCTGAGTGTATTACAGAGAATAGCACCTCATGTGTATATTATACAAAATAGCAGCCCCAGTGTGTATTATAGAGAATAGCCGACCCTATGTATTTTATAGAGAATACCAGCCCCAGTGTGTATTATAATGAATTGCAGTCCCTGTGTGTATTTTCGAGAATAGCAACCTAGAGTATGTTATAGAGAATTGCAATCCCTGTGTATATTATAGAGAATAGCAGCCCCTGTGTATTTTATAGTGAATAGCAGTCCGTGAGTATAAAATAAAGAATAGCAGCTCCTGTGTGTATTACAGAGAATAGCCGCCTCTGTGTATATTATAGAGAATAGCAGTCCCTGTGTATATTATAGAGAATAGCATTCCCTGTGTATGTTATAGAGAATAGCAGTCCCTGTGTATATTATAGAGAATAGCAGTCCCTGTGTATATTATAAAGAATAGCAGTCCCTGTGTATATTATAGAGAATAGCAGCACCTGTGTGTATTATAGAGAATAGCAGCCCCTGTGTATATTATGGAGAATAGCAGCCACTGTGTGTATTATAGAGAATAGCAGCCCCTGTGTATATTATAGAGAATAGCAGCCCCTGTGTATATTATAGAGAATAGCATTCCCTGTGTACGTTATAGAGAATAGCAGTCCCTGTGTATATTATAGAGAATAGCAGTCCCTGTGTATATTATAGAGAATAACAGTCCCTGTGTATGTTATAGAGAATAGCAGTCCGTGTGTGTATTATAGAGAATAGCAGCCCCTGTGTATATTATAGAGAATAGCAGCCCCTGTGTATATTACAGAGAATAGCAGCCCCTGCGTATATTATAGAGAATAGCAGCCCCTGTGTATATTATAGAGAATAGCAGCCCTTGTGTATATTATAGAGAATAGCAGGCCCTGTGTGTATTATGGAGAATAGCAGCACTTGTGTGTATTATGGAGAATAGCAGCCACTGTGCGTATTATAGAGAATAGCAGCCCCTGTGTGTATTATAGAGAATAACAGCCCCTGTGTGTATTATAGAGAATAGCAGCCGTTCTGTGTATTATAGATAATTGCAGGCCCTGTGTATATTATAGAGAATAGCAGCCCCTGTGTATTTTATAGTGAATAGCAGTCCGTGAGTACAATATAAAGAATAGCAGCTCCTGTGTGTATTACAGAGAATAGCAGCCCCTGTGTGTATTATAGAGAATAGCAGCCCCTGAGTATATTATAGACAATAGCAGCCCCTGTGTGTATTATAGAGAATAGCAGCCGTTCTGTGTATTATAGATAATTGCAGCCCCTGTGTATATTATAGAGAATAGCAGCCCCTGTGTATTTTATAGTGAATAGCAGTCCGTGAGTACAATATAAAGAATAGCAGCTCCTGTGTGTATTACAGAGAATAGCAGCCCCTGTGTGTATTATAGAGAATAGCAGCCCCTGAGTATATTATAGACAATAGCAGCCCCTGTGTATATTATTGCGAATAACAGTCCTTGTGTATGTTATAAAGAATAGCAGCTCCTGTGTGTATTACAGAGAATAGCAGCCCCTGTGTGTATTATAGAGAATAGCAGCCCCTGTGTGTATTATAGAGAATAGCAGTCCTTGTGTATATTATAGAGAATAGCAGCCCCTGTGTATATTATAAAGAATAGCAGACCCTGTGTATATTATAAAGAATAGCAGCCCCTGTGTATATTATAGAGAATAGCAGCCCCTGTGTATATTATAGAGAATAGCAGCCCCTGTGTATATTATAGAGAAGAGCAGCCCCTGTGTATATTATAGAGAATAGCAGCCCGTGTATATTATAGAGAATAGCAGTCCCTGTGTATATTATAGAGAATAGCAGTCCCTGTGTATATTATAGAGAATAGCAGTCCCTGTGTATATTATAGAGAATAGCAGCTCCTGTGTATATTATAGAGAATATCAGTCCCTGTGTATATTATAGAGAATAGCAGCCCCTGTGTAAATAACAGTGAATAGCAGCCCCTGTGTGTATTATAGAGAATAGCAGTCTCTTGTATATTATAGAGAATAGCAGTCCCTGTGTATATTATAGAGAATAGCAGCCCCTGTGTATATTATAGAGAATAGCAGCCCCTGTGTATATTATAGAGAATAGCAGCCCCTGTGTGTATTATAGAGAATAGCAGTCTCTGTGTATATTATAGAGAATAGCAGCCCCTGTGTATATTATAGAGAATAGCAGCCCCTGTGTATATTATAGAGTATAGAAGTCCCTGTGTATATTATAGAGAATAGCAGTCCCTGTGTATATTATAGAGAATAGCAGTCCCTGTGTATATTATAGAGAATAGCAGCACCTGTGTGTATTATAGAGAATAGCAGCCCCTGTGTATGTTATAGAGAATAGCAGTCCCTGTGTATATTATAGAGAATAGCAGCACCTGTGTGTATTATAGAGAATAGCAGTCCCTGTGTATATTATAGAGAATAGCAGCCCCTGTGTATATTATAGAGAATAGCAGTCCCTGTGTGTATTACAGAGAATAGCAGCCCCTGTGTATATTATAGAGAATAGCAGCCCCTGTGTATATTATAGAGAATAGCAGTCCCTGTGTGTATTATAGAGAATAACAGCCCCTGTGTATATTATAGAGAATAGCAGCCCCTGTGTATATTATAGCGAATAGCAGCCCCTGTGTATATTATAGAGAATAGCAGTCGCTGTGTGTATTATAGAGAATAGCAGTCCCTGTGTATATTATAGAGAATAGCAGTCCCTGTGTATATTATATAGAATAGGAGTCCCTGTGTATATTATAGAGAATAGCAGCTCCTGTGTATATTATAGCGAATAGCAGCCCCTGTGTATATTATAGACAATAGCAGTCCCTGTGTGTATTTTAGAGAATAGCAGCCCCTGTGTGTATTATAGAGAATAGCAGCCCCTGTGTATATTATAGAGAATAGCAGTCCCAGTGTATATTATATAGAATAGCAGTCCCTGAGTATATTATAGAGAATAGCAGCCCCTGTGTATATTATAGAGAATAGTAGCCCCTGTGTACATTATAGAGAATAGCAGCCCCTGTGTATATTATGGAGAATAGCAGACACTCTGTGTATTATAGAGAATAGAAGTCCCTGTGTATATTATAGAGAATAGCAGCCCCTGTGTATATTATAGAGAATAGCATTCCCTGTGTATATTATAGAGAATAGCAGACCCTGTGTATATTATAGAGGATAGCAGTGCCTGTGTATATTATAGAGAATAGCAGCCCCTGTGTATATTATAGAGAATAGCAGCCCCTGTGTATATTATGGAGAATAGCAGCCACTGTGTGTATTATAGAGAATAGCAGCCCCTGTGTATATTATAGAGAATAGCAGCCCCTGTGTATATTATAGAGAATAGCATTCCCTGTGTATGTTATAGAGAATAGCAGTCCCTGTGTATATTATAGAGAATAGCAGTCCCTGTGTATATTATAGAGAATAACAGTCCCTGTGTATGTTATAGAGAATAGCAGCCCCTGTGTATATTATAGAGAATAGCAGTCCCTGTGTGTATTATAGAGAATAGCAGCCCCTGTGTATATTATAGAGAATAGCAGCCCCTGTGTATATTACAGAGAATAGCAGCCCCTGCGTATATTATAGAGAATAGCAGCCCATGTGTATATTATAGAGAATAGCAGCCCTTGTGTATATTATAGAGAATAGCAGGCCCTGTGTGTATTATGGAGAATAGCAGCACTTGTGTGTATTATGCAGAATAGCAGCCACTGTGCGTATTATAGAGAATAGCATTCCCTGTGTATATTGTAGCGAATAGCAGCCCCTGTGTATATTATAAAGAATAGTAGCCAGTGTGTTAATTATAGAGAATTGCAGCCCCAGTGTGTATTATAGTGAATAGCAGACCCTGTGTATATGAAAAAGAATAGCAGCCCCTGTGTGTATTAAAGATCATAGCAGCCCCTGTGTATATTATAGAGAATAGCAGTCCCTGTGTATATTATAGAGAATACCAGCCCCTGTGTATATTATAGAGAATAGCAGTCCCTGTGTATATTATAGAGAATACCAGCCCCTGTGTATATTATAGAGAATAGCAGTCCCTGTGTATATTATAGAGAATAGCAGCACCTGTGTGTATTATAGAGAATAGCAGCCCCTGTGTATGTTATAGAGAATAGCAGTCCCTGTGTATATTATAGAGAATAGCAGCACCTGTGTGTATTAAAGAGAATAGCAGTCCCTGTGTGTATTATAGAGAATAACAGTCCCTGTGTATATTATAGAGAATAGCAGTCCCTGTGTATATTATAGAGAATAGCAGCCCCTGTGTATATTATAGAGAATAGCAGTCCCTGTGTATATTATAGAGAATAGCAGCTCCTGTGTATATTATAGCGAATAGCAGCCCCTGTGTATATTATAGAGAATAGCAGTCCCTGTGTGTATTTTAGAGAATAGCAGCCCCTGTGTGTATTATAAGAATAGCAGCCCCAGTGTGTATTATAGAGAATAGCAGTCCCTGTGTATATTATAGAGAATAGCAGGCCCTGTGTATATTATAGAGAATAGCAGTCCCAGTGTATATTATATAGAATAGCAGTCCCTGTGTATATTATAGAGAATAGCAGCCCCTGTGTATATTATAGAGAATAACAGCCCCTGTGTATATTATAGAGAATAGCAGTCCCAGTGTATATTATATAGAATAGCAGTCCCTGTGTATATTATAGAGAGTAGCAGCCCCTGAGTACATTATAGAGAATAGCAGCCCCTGTGTATATTATGGAGAATAGCAGCCACTCTGTGTATTATAGAGAATAGCATTCCCTGTGTATATTACAGAGAATAGCAGCCCCTGTGTATATTATAGAGAATAGCAGTACCTGTTTATATTATAGAGAAGAGCAGTCCCTGTGTATATTATAGAGAATAGCAGTCCCTGCGTATATTATAGAGAATAGCAGACCCTGTGTATATTATAGAGAATAGCAGTACCTGTTTATATTATAGAGAAGAGCAGTCCCTGTGTATATTATAGAGAATAGCAGTCCCTGTGTATATTATAGAGAATAACAGCCCCTGTGTATATTATAGATAATAGCAGTCCCTGTGTATATTATAGAGAATAGCAGCCCCTGTGTATATTATAGAGAATAGCAGTCCCTGTGTATATTATAGAGAATAACAGTCCCTGTGTGTATTATAGAGAATAGCAGTCCCTGTGTGTATTATAGAGAATAGCAGTCCCTGTGTATATTATAGAGAATAGCAGTACCTGTTTATATTATAGAGAAGAGCAGTCCCTGTGTATATTATAGAGAATAGCAGTCCCTGTGTATATTATAGAGAATAGCAGACCCTGTGTATATTATAGAGAATAGCAGTACCTGTTTATATTATAGAGAATAGCAGTCCCTGTGTATATTATAGAGAATAACAGCCCCTGTGTATATTATAGATAATAGCAGTCCCTGTGTATATTATAGAGAATAGCAGCCCCTGTGTATATTATAGAGAATAGCAGTCCCTGTGTATATTATAGAGAATAACAGTCCCTGTGTGTATTATAGAGAATAGCAGTCCCTGTGTGTATTATAGAGAAGAGCAGCCCCTGTGTATAATATAGAGAATAGCAGTCCCTGAGTATATTATAGATAATAGCAGCACCTGTGTATATTATAGAGAATAGCAGTCCCTGTGTATATTATAGAGAATAGCAGCCCCTGTGTGTATTATAGAGAATAGCAGTCCATGTGTATATTATAGAGAATAACAGCCCATGTGTGTATTATAGAGAATAGCAGCCCCTGTGTATATTATAGAGAATAGCAGCCCCTGTGTGTATTACAGAGAATAGCAGTCCCTGTGTATATTATAGAGAATAGCAGTCCCTGTGTATATTATAGAGAAGAGCAGTCCCTGTGTGTATTATAGAGAATAGCAGCCCCTGTGTGTATTATAGAGAATAGCAGTCCCTGTGTATATTATGGAGAATAGCAGTCCCTGTGTATATTATAAAGAATAGCAGACCCTGTGTATATTATAAAGAATAGCAGCCCCTGTGTATATTATAGAGAATAGCAGCCCCTGTGTATATTGTAGAGAATAGCAGCCCCTGTGTATAATATAGAGAAGAGCAGCCCCTGTGTATATTATAGAGAATAGCAGCCCGTGTATATTATAGAGAATAGCAGTCCCTGTGTATATTATAGAGAATAGCAGTCCCTGTGTATATTATAGAGAATAGCAGTCCCTGTGTATATTATAGAGAATAGCAGCTCCTGTGTATATTATAGAGAATAGCAGTCCCTGTGTATATTATAGAGAATAGCAGCCCCTGTGTAAATAACAGTGAATAGCAGCCCCTGTGTGTATTATAGAGAATAGCAGTCTCTGTGTATATTATAGAGAATAGCTGTCCCTGTGTATATTATAGAGAATAGCAGCCCCTGTGTATATTATAGAGAATAGCAGTCCCTGTGTATATTATAGAGAATAGCAGCCCCTGTGTATATTATAGAGAATAGCAGCCCCTGTGTATATTATAGAGAATAGCAGCCCCTGTGTATATTATAGAGAATAGCAGCCCCTGTGTATATTATAGAGAATGGCAGTCCCTGTGTATATTATAGAGAATAGCAGCCCCTGTGTATATTATAGAGAATAGCAGCCCCTCTGTCTATTATAGAGAATAGCGGCTCCTGTGCGTGTATTATAGAGAATAGCAGTCCCTGTGTATATTATAGAGAATAGCAGTCCCTCTGTATATTATAGAGAATAGCAGCCCCTGTGTGTATTATAGAGAATAGCAGCCCCTGTGTGTATTTTAGAGAATAGCAGCCCCTATGTATATTATAGAGAATAGCTGTCCCCGTGTATATTATAGAGAATAGCAGCCCCTGTGTATATTATAGAGAATAGCAGTCCCTGTGTATATTATAGAGAATAGCAGCTCCTGTGTGTATTATGGAGAATAGCAGCCCCTGTGTATATTATAGAGAATAGCAGTCCCTGTGTATATTATAGAGAATAGCAGTCCCTGTGTATATTATAGAGAATAGCAGCCCCTGTGTATATTATAGAGAATAGCAGTCCCTGTGTATATTATAGAGAATAGCAGCACCTGTGTGTATTATAGAGAATAGCAGCCCCTGTGTATGTTATAGAGAATAGCAGTCCCAGTGTATATTATAGAGAATAGCAGCACCTGTGTGTATTATAGAGAATAGCAGTCCCTGTGTGTATTATAGAGAATAACAGCCCCTGTGTATATTATAGAGAATAGCAGTCCCTGTGTATATTATAGAGAATAGCAGCCCCTGTGTATATTATAGAGAATAGCAGTCCCTGTGTATATTATAGAGAATAGCAGCTCCTGTGTATATTATAGCGAATAGCAGCCCCTGTGTATATTATAGAGAATAGCAGTCCCTGTGTGTATTATAGAGAATCGCAGTCCCTGTGTATATTATAGAGAATAGCAGTCCCTGTGTATATTATATAGAATAGGAGTCCCTGTGTATATTATAGAGAATAGCAGCTCCTGTGTATATTATAGCGAATAGCAGCCCCTGTGTATATTATAGAGAATAGCAGTCCCTGTGTGTATTTTAGAGTATAGCAGCCCCTGTGTGTATTATAGAGAATAGCAGCCCCTGTGTATATTATAGAGAATAGCAGTCCCAGTGTATATTATATAGAATAGCAGTCCCTGTGTATGTTATAGAGATTAGCAGCCCCTGTGTATATTATAGAGAATAGCAGCCCCTGTGTACATTATAGAGAATAGCAGCCCCTGTGTATATTATGGAGAATAGCAGACACTCTGTGTATTATAGAGAATAGCAGTCCCTGTTTATATTATAGAGAATAGCAGCCCCTGTGTATATTATAGAGAATAGCATTCCCTGTGTATATTATAGAGAATAGCAGACCCTGTGTATATTATAGAGGATAGCAGTGCCTGTGTATATTATAGAGAATAGCAGCCCCTGTGTATGTTATAGAGAATAGCAGTCCCTGTGTGTATTATAGAGAATAGCAGCCCCTGTTTATATTATAGAGAATAGCAGCCCATGTGTATATTACAGAGAATAGCAGCCCCTGCGTATATTATAGAGAATAGCAGCCCCTGTGTATATTATAGAGAATAGCAGCCCTTGTGTATATTATAGAGAATAGCAGGCCCTGTGTGTATTATGGAGAATAGCAGCACTTGTGTGTATTATGGAGAATAGCAGCCACTGTGCGTATTATAGAGAATAGCATTCCCTGTGTATATTGTAGCGAATAGCAGCCCCTGTGTATATTATAAAGAATAGTAGCCAGTGTGTTAATTATAGAGAATTGCAGCCCCAGTGTGTATTATAGTGAATAGCAGACCCTGTGTATATGAAAAAGAATAGCAGCCCCTGTGTGTATTAAAGATGATAGCAGCCCCTGTGTATATTATAGAGAATAGCAGCCCCTGAGTGTATTACAGAGAATAGCACCTCATGTGTATATTATACAGAATAGCAGCCCCAGTGTGTATTATAGAGAATAGCCGACCCTATGTATTTTATAGAGAATACCAGCCCCAGTGTGTATTATAGAGAATTGCAGTCCCTGTGTGTATTTTCGAGAATAGCAACCTAGAGTATGTTATAGAGAATAGCATTCCCTGTGTATATTATAGAGAATAGCAGCCCCTGTGTATTTTATAGTGAATAGCAGTCCGTGAGTATAATATAAAGAATAGCAGCTCCTGTGTGTATTACAGAGAATAGCAGCCCCTGTGTGTATTATAGAGAATAGCAGCCCCTGTGTGTATTATAGAGAATAACAGCCCCTGTGTGTATTATAGAGAATAGCAGCCGTTCTGTGTATTATAGATAATTGCAGCCCCTGTGTATATTATAGAGAATAGCAGCCCCTGTGTATTTTATAGTGAATAGCAGTCCGTGAGTACAATATAAAGAATAGCAGCTCCTGTGTGTATTACAGAGAATAGCAGCCCCTGTGTATATTATAGAGAATAGCAGCCCCTGAGTATATTATAGACAATAGCAGACCCTGTGTATTACAGAGAATTGCACCTTCTGTGTATATTATAGAGAATAGCAGCCCCTGTGTGTATTTTCGAGAATAGGAGCCCCTGTGTATATTATAGAGAATTGTAGCCCCTGTGACGAATTGTGGAGAATAGCTGCCCCTTTGTATATTATATAGAATAGCAGCCCCTGTGTATATTATTGCGAATAACAGTCCTTGTGTATGTTATAAAGAATAGCAGCCCCTGTGTGTATTTTCGAGAATAGCAGCCCCTGTGTATGTTATAGAGAATAGCAGCTCCTGTGTCTAATTGTAGAGAATAGCAGCCCCTGTGTATATTATATAGAATAGCAGCCCATGTGTATATTATAATGAATAACAGTCCCTGTGTATATTATAAAGAATAGCAGCCCCTATGTGTATTTTATAGAATAGCAGCCTAGTGTATGTTGTAGAGAATAGCAGTCCCTGTGTATATTGTAGAGAATAGCAGCCCCTGTGTATATTATAGAGAATAGTAGACAGTGTGTTAATTATAGAGAATTGCAGCCCCAGTGTGTATTATAGTGAATAGCAGACCCTGTGTATATGATAAAGAATAGCAGCCCCTGTGTGTATTAAAGATCATAGCAGCCCCTGTGTATATTATAGAGAATAGCAGCCCCTGTGTGTATTATAGAGAATAGCAGTCCCTGTGTATATTATAGAGAATAGCAGACCCTGTGTATATTATAGAGAATAGCAGTCCCAGTGTATATTATATAGAATAGCAGTCCCTGTGTATATTATAGAGAATAGCAGCCCCTGTGTATATTATAGAGAATAACAGCCCCTGTGTATATTATAGAGAATAGCAGTCCCAGTGTATATTATATAGAATAGCAGTCCCTGTGTATATTATAGAGAGTAGCAGCCCCTGAGTACATTATAGAGAATAGCAGCCCCTGTGTATATTATGGAGAATAGCAGCCACTCTGTGTATTATAGAGAATAGCATTCCCTGTGTATATTACAGAGAATAGCAGCCCCTGTGTATATTATAGAGAATAGCAGTACCTGTTTATATTATAGAGAAGAGCAGTCCCTGTGTATATTATAGAGAATAGCAGTCCCTGCGTATATTATAGAGAATAGCAGACCCTGTGTATATTATAGAGAATAGCAGTACCTGTTTATATTATAGAGAAGAGCAGTCCCTGTGTATATTATAGAGAATAGCAGTCCCTGTGTATATTATAGAGAATAACAGCCCCTGTGTATATTATAGATAATAGCAGTCCCTGTGTATATTATAGAGAATAGCAGCCCCTGTGTATATTATAGAGAATAGCAGTCCCTGTGTATATTATAGAGAATAACAGTCCCTGTGTGTATTATAGAGAATAGCAGTCCCTGTGTGTATTATAGAGAATAGCATTCCCTGTGTATATTATAGAGAATAGCAGTACCTGTTTATATTATAGAGAAGAGCAGTCCCTGTGTATATTATAGAGAATAGCAGTCCCTGTGTATATTATAGAGAATAGCAGACCCTGTGTATATTATAGAGAATAGCAGTACCTGTTTATATTATAGAGAATAGCAGTCCCTGTGTATATTATAGAGAATAACAGCCCCTGTGTATATTATAGATAATAGCAGTCCCTGTGTATATTATAGAGAATAGCAGCCCCTGTGTATATTATAGAGAATAGCAGTCCCTGTGTATATTATAGAGAATAACAGTCCCTGTGTGTATTATAGAGAATAGCAGTCCCTGTGTGTATTATAGAGAAGAGCAGCCCCTGTGTATAATATGGAGAATAGCAGTCCCTGAGTATATTATAGATAATAGCAGCACCTGTGTATATTATAGAGAATAGCAGTCCCTGTGTATATTATAGAGAATAGCAGCCCCTGTGTGTATTATAGAGAATAGCAGTCCATGTGTATATTATAGAGAATAACAGCCCATGTGTGTATTATAGAGAATAGCAGCCCCTGTGTATATTATAGAGAATAGCAGCCCCTGTGTGTATTACAGAGAATAGCAGTCCCTGTGTATATTATAGAGAATAGCAGTCCCTGTGTATATTATAGAGAAGAGCAGTCCCTGTGTGTATTATAGAGAATAGCAGCCCCTGTGTGTATTATAGAGAATAGCAGTCCCTGTGTATATTATAGAGAATAGCAGCCCCTGTGTATATTATAAAGAATAGCAGTCCCTGTGTATATTATAGAGAATAGCAGCCCCAGTGTGTATTATAGAGGATAGCAGCCCCTGTGCATATTATAGAGAATAGCAGCCCCTGTGTATATTATAGAGAATAGCAGCCCCTGTGTATATTATAGAGAATAGCAGTCCCTGTGTGTATTATAGAGAATAGCAGTCCCTGTGTATATTATAGAGAATAGCAGCCCCTGTGTATGTTATAGAGAATAGCAGTCCCTGTGTGTATTATAGAGAATAGCAGCCCCTGTTTATATTATAGAGAATAGCAGCCCATGTGTATATTACAGAGAATAGCAGCCCCTGCGTATATTATAGAGAATAGCAGCCCCTGTGTATATTATAGAGAATAGCAGCCCTTGTGTATATTATAGAGAATAGCAGGCCCTGTGTGTATTATGGAGAATAGCAGCACTTGTGTGTATTATGGAGAATAGCAGCCACTGTGCGTATTATAGAGAATAGCATTCCCTGTGTATATTGTAGCGAATAGCAGCCCCTGTGTATATTATAAAGAATAGTAGCCAGTGTGTTAATTATAGAGAATTGCAGCCCCAGTGTGTATTATAGTGAATAGCAGACCCTGTGTATATGAAAAAGAATAGCAGCCCCTGTGTGTATTAAAGATGATAGCAGCCCCTGTGTATATTATAGAGAATAGCAGCCCCTGAGTGTATTACAGAGAATAGCACCTCATGTGTATATTATACAGAATAGCAGCCCCAGTGTGTATTATAGAGAATAGCCGACCCTATGTATTTTATAGAGAATACCAGCCCCAGTGTGTATTATAGAGAATTGCAGTCCCTGTGTGTATTTTCGAGAATAGCAACCTAGAGTATGTTATAGAGAATAGCATTCCCTGTGTATATTATAGAGAATAGCAGCCCCTGTGTATTTTATAGTGAATAGCAGTCCGTGAGTATAATATAAAGAATAGCAGCTCCTGTGTGTATTACAGAGAATAGCAGCCCCTGTGTGTATTATAGAGAATAGCAGCCCCTGTGTGTATTATAGAGAATAACAGCCCCTGTGTGTATTATAGAGAATAGCAGCCGTTCTGTGTATTATAGATAATTGCAGCCCCTGTGTATATTATAGAGAATAGCAGCCCCTGTGTATTTTATAGTGAATAGCAGTCCGTGAGTACAATATAAAGAATAGCAGCTCCTGTGTGTATTACAGAGAATAGCAGCCCCTGTGTATATTATAGAGAATAGCAGCCCCTGAGTATATTATAGACAATAGCAGACCCTGTGTATTACAGAGAATTGCACCTTCTGTGTATATTATAGAGAATAGCAGCCCCTGTGTGTATTTTCGAGAATAGGAGCCCCTGTGTATATTATAGAGAATTGTAGCCCCTGTGACGAATTGTGGAGAATAGCTGCCCCTTTGTATATTATATAGAATAGCAGCCCCTGTGTATATTATTGCGAATAACAGTCCTTGTGTATGTTATAAAGAATAGCAGCCCCTGTGTGTATTTTCGAGAATAGCAGCCCCTGTGTATGTTATAGAGAATAGCAGCTCCTGTGTCTAATTGTAGAGAATAGCAGCCCCTGTGTATATTATATAGAATAGCAGCCCATGTGTATATTATAATGAATAACAGTCCCTGTGTATATTATAAAGAATAGCAGCCCCTATGTGTATTTTATAGAATAGCAGCCTAGTGTATGTTGTAGAGAATAGCAGTCCCTGTGTATATTGTAGAGAATAGCAGCCCCTGTGTATATTATAGAGAATAGTAGACAGTGTGTTAATTATAGAGAATTGCAGCCCCAGTGTGTATTATAGTGAATAGCAGACCCTGTGTATATGATAAAGAATAGCAGCCCCTGTGTGTATTAAAGATCATAGCAGCCCCTGTGTATATTATAGAGAATAGCAGCCCCTGTGTGTATTATAGAGAATAGCAGTCCCTGTGTATATTATAGAGAATAGCAGACCCTGTGTATATTATAGAGAATAGCAGTCCCAGTGTATATTATATAGAATAGCAGTCCCTGTGTATATTATAGAGAATAGCAGCCCCTGTGTATATTATAGAGAATAACAGCCCCTGTGTATATTATAGAGAATAGCAGTCCCAGTGTATATTATATAGAATAGCAGTCCCTGTGTATATTATAGAGAGTAGCAGCCCCTGAGTACATTATAGAGAATAGCAGCCCCTGTGTATATTATGGAGAATAGCAGCCACTCTGTGTATTATAGAGAATAGCATTCCCTGTGTATATTACAGAGAATAGCAGCCCCTGTGTATATTATAGAGAATAGCAGTACCTGTTTATATTATAGAGAAGAGCAGTCCCTGTGTATATTATAGAGAATAGCAGTCCCTGCGTATATTATAGAGAATAGCAGACCCTGTGTATATTATAGAGAATAGCAGTACATGTTTATATTATAGAGAAGAGCAGTCCCTGTGTATATTATAGAGAATAGCAGTCCCTGTGTATATTATAGAGAATAACAGCCCCTGTGTATATTATAGATAATAGCAGTCCCTGTGTATATTATAGAGAATAGCAGCCCCTGTGTATATTATAGAGAATAGCAGTCCCTGTGTATATTATAGAGAATAACAGTCCCTGTGTGTATTATAGAGAATAGCAGTCCCTGTGTGTATTATAGAGAATAGCAGTCCCTGTGTATATTATAGAGAATAGCAGTACCTGTTTATATTATAGAGAAGAGCAGTCCCTGTGTATATTATAGAGAATAGCAGTCCCTGTGTATATTATAGAGAATAGCAGACCCTGTGTATATTATAGAGAATAGCAGTACCTGTTTATATTATAGAGAATAGCAGTCCCTGTGTATATTATAGAGAATAACAGCCCCTGTGTATATTATAGATAATAGCAGTCCCTGTGTATATTATAGAGAATAGCAGCCCCTGTGTATATTATAGAGAATAGCAGTCCCTGTGTATATTATAGAGAATAACAGTCCCTGTGTGTATTATAGAGAATAGCAGTCCCTGTGTGTATTATAGAGAAGAGCAGCCCCTGTGTATAATATGGAGAATAGCAGTCCCTGAGTATATTATAGATAATAGCAGCACCTGTGTATATTATAGAGAATAGCAGTCCCTGTGTATATTATAGAGAATAGCAGCCCCTGTGTGTATTATAGAGAATAGCAGTCCATGTGTATATTATAGAGAATAACAGCCCATGTGTGTATTATAGAGAATAGCAGCCCCTGTGTATATTATAGAGAATAGCAGCCCCTGTGTGTATTACAGAGAATAGCAGTCCCTGTGTATATTATAGAGAATAGCAGTCCCTGTGTATATTATAGAGAAGAGCAGTCCCTGTGTGTATTATAGAGAATAGCAGCCCCTGTGTGTATTATAGAGAATAGCAGTCCCTGTGTATATTATAGAGAATAGCAGCCCCTGTGTATATTATAAAGAATAGCAGTCCCTGTGTATATTATAGAGAATAGCAGCCCCTGTGTGTATTATAGAGGATAGCAGCCCCTGTGCATATTATAGAGAATAGCAGCCCCTGTGTATATTATAGAGAATAGCAGCCCCTGTGTATATTATAGAGAATAGCAGTCCCTGTGTGTATTATAGAGAATAGCAGTCCCTGTGTATATTATAGAGAATAGCAGCCCCTGTGTATATTATAGAGAATAGCAGCCCCTGTGTATATTATAGAGAATAGCAGCCCCTGTGTGTATTATAGAGAATAGCAGCCCCTGTCTACATTATAGAGAATAGCAGTCCCTGTGTATATTATAGAGAATAGCAGTCCCTGTGTATATTATAGAGAATAGCAGCCCCTGTGTATATTATAGAGAATAGCAGCCCCTGTCTACATTATAGAGAATAGCAGTCCCTGTGTATATTATAGAGAATAGCAGTCCCTGTGTATATTATAGAAAATAGCAGTCCCTGTGTATATTATAGAGAATAGCAGTCCCTGTGTATATTATAGAGAATAGCAGCCCCTGTGTATATTATAGAAAATAGCAGCCCCTGTGTATATTATAGAGAATAGCAGCCCCTGTGTATATTATAGAGAATAGCAGTCCCTGTGTATATTATAGAGAATAGCAGTCCCTGTGTATATTATAGAGAATAGTAGCCCCTGTGTATTATAGAGAATAGCAGCCCCTGTGTATATTATAGAGAATAGCAGTCCCTGTGTATATAATAGAGAATAACAGTCCCTGTGTGTATAATAGAGAATAGCAGTCCCTGTGTATATTATAGAGAATAGCAGTCCCTGTGTATGTTATAGAGAATAGCAGTCCCTGTGTATATTATAGAGAATAGCAGCCCCTGTGTATATTATAGAGAATAGCAGTCCCAGTGTATATTATAGAGAATAGCAGCCCCTGTGTATATTATAGAGAATAGCAGCCCATGTGTATATTATAGATAATAGCAGCCCCTGTGTATATTATAGAGAATAGCAGTCCCTGTGTATATTATAGAGAATAGCAGCCCCTGTGTATATTATAGAGAATAGCAGTCCCTGTGTATATTATAGAGAATAGCAGTCCCTGTGTATATTGTAGAGAATAGCAGTCCCTGTGTATATTGTAGAGAATAGCAGTCCCTGTGTATATTATAGAGAATAACAGCCCCTGTGTATATTATAGAGAATAGCAGCCCCTGTGTATATCATAGAGAATAGCAGCCCCTTTGTATATTATAGAGAATAACAGTCCCTGTGTATATTATAGAGAATAGCAGCCCTTGTGTATATTATAGAGAATAGCAGCCCCTGTGTACATTATAGAGAATAACAGCCCCTGTGTATATTATAGAGAACAGCAGCCCCTGTGTACATTATAGAGAATAGCAGTCCCTGTGTATATTAGAGAGAATAGCAGTCCCTGTGTATATTATAGAGAATAGCAGCCCCTGGGTATATTATAGAGAATAGCAGCCCCTATGTGTATTTTAGAGAATAGCAGTCCCTGTGTATATTATAGAGAATAGCAGTCCATGTGTGTATTATAGAGAATAGCAGTCCCTGTGTATATTATAGAGAATAGCAGCCCCTGTGTGTATTATAGAGAATAGCAGCCCCTGTGTATATTATAGAGAATAGCAGCCCCTGTGTATATTATAGAGAATAACAGCCCCTGTGTATATTATAGAGAATAGCAGTCCCTGTGTATATTATAGAGAATAACAGCCCCTGTGTATATTATAGAGAATAGCAGCCCCTGTGTATATTATAGAGAATAGCGGTCCCTGTGTATATTATAGAGAATAGCAGTCACTGTTTATATTATAGAGAATAGCAGTCCCTGTGTATATTATAGAGAATAGCAGTCCCTGTGTATATTATAGAGAATAGCAGTCCCTGTGTATATTATAGAGAATAGCAGTCCCTGTGTATATTATAGAGAATAGCAGTCCCTGTGTATATTATAGAGAATAGCAGCCCCTGTGTATATTATAGAGAATAGCAGTCCCTGTGTATATTATAGAGAATAACAGCCCCTGTGTGTATTATAGAGAATAGCAGCCCCAGTGTGTATTATAGTGAATAGCAGACCCTGTGTATATTATAAAGAATAGCAGCCCCTGTGTGTATTAAAGAGAATAGCAGCCTCTGTGTATATTATAGAGAATAGCAGCCCCTGTGTATATTATAGAGAATAGCAGACCCTATGTATATTGTAGAGAATAGCAGTCCCTGTGTATGTTATAGAGAATAGCAGCCCCTGTGTATATTACAGAGAATAGCAGTCCCTGTGTATATTATAGAGAATAGCAGTCCCTGTGTATATTGTAGAGAATAGCAGTCCCTGTGTGTATTATAGAGAATAACAGTCCCTGTGTATGTTATTGAGAATAGCAGCCCCTGTGTGTATTATAGAGAATAGCAGCTCCTGTGTATATTATAGAGAATAGCAGCCCCTGTGTATATTATAGAGAATAGCAGTCCCTGTGTATATTATAGAGAATAGCAGTCCCTGTGTATATTATAGAGAATAGCAGTCCCTGTGTATATTATAGAGAATAGCTGTCCCTGTGTATATTATAGAGAATAGCAGCCCCTGTGTATATTATAGAGAATAGCAGCCACTGTGTATATTATAGAGAATAGCAGCCCCTGTGTATATTATAGAGAATAGCAGCCCCTGTGTATATTATAGAGAATAGCAGTCCCTGTGTATATTATAGAGAATAGCAGTCCCTGTGTATATTATAGAGAATAGCAGTCCCTGTGTATATTATAGAGAATAGCAGTCCCTGTGTGTATTACAGAGAATAGCAGCCCCTGTGTATATTATAGAGAATAGCAGCACCTGTGTATATTATAGTGAATAGATGTCCCTGTGTATATTATAAAGAACAGCAGCCCCAGTGTGTATTAGAGATAATTGCAGCCCCTGTGTATATTATAGGGAATAGCAGTCCCTGTGTATATTATAGAGAATAGCAGTCCCTGTGTATAATATAGAGAATAGCAGTCCCTGTGTATATTATAGAGAATAGCAGTCCCTGTGTATATTATAGAATAGCAGTCCCTGTGTATATTATAGAGAATAGCAGTCCCTGTGTATATTATAGAGAATAGCAGCCCCTGTGTATATTGCAGAGAATAGCAGCCCCTGTTTATATTATAGAGAATAGCAGCCCCTGTGTATATTATAGAGAATAGCAGCCCATGTGTGTATTATAGAGAATAACAGCCCCTGTGTATATTATAGAGAATAGCAGCCCCTGTGTATATTATAGAGAATAGCAGCCCCTGTGTGTATTATAGAGAATAGCAGTCCCTGTGTATATTATAGAGAATAGCAGCCCCTGTGTGTATTATAGAGAATAGCAGTCCCTGTGTATATTATAGAGAATAGCAGTCCCTGTGTATATTATAGAGAATAGCAGTCCCTGTGTATATTGTAGAGAATAGCAGTCCCTGTGTGTATTATAGAGAATAGCAGTCCCTGTGTATATTGTAGAGAATAGCAGTCCCTGTGTATATTATAGAGAATAGCAGTCCCTGTGTATATTATAGAGAATAACAGCCCCTGTGTATATTATAGATAATAGCAGTCCCTGTGTATATTATAGAGAATAGCAGCCCCTGTGTATATTATAGAGAATAGCAGTCCCTGTGTGTATTATAGAGAATAGCAGTCCCTGTGTGTATTATAGAGAAGAGCAGCCCCTGTGTATAATATGGAGAATAGCAGTCCCTGAGTATATTATAGATAATAGCAGCACCTGTGTATATTATAGAGAATAGCAGTCCCTGTGTATATTATAGAGAATAGCAGCCCCTGTGTGTATTATAGAGAATAGCAGTCCATGTGTATATTATAGAGAATAACAGCCCATGTGTGTATTATAGAGAATAGCAGCCCCTGTGTATATTATAGAGAATAGCAGCCCCTGTGTGTATTACAGAGAATAGCAGTCCCTGTGTATAATATAGAGAATAGCAGTCCCTGTGTATATTATAGAGAAGAGCAGTCCCTGTGTGTATTATAGAGAATAGCAGCCCCTGTGTGTATTATAGAGAATAGCAGTCCCTGTGTATATTATAGAGAATAGCAGCCCCTGTGTATATTATAAAGAATAGCAGTCCCTGTGTATATTATAGAGAATAGCAGCCCCTGTGTGTATTATAGAGGATAGCAGCCCCTGTGCATATTATAGAGAATAGCAGCCCCTGTGTATATTATAGAGAATAGCAGCCCCTGTGTATATTATAGAGAATAGCAGTCCCTGTGTGTATTATAGAGAATAGCAGTCCCTGTGTATATTATAGAGAATAGCAGCCCCTGTGTATATTATAGAGAATAGCAGCCCCTGTGTATATTATAGAGAATAGCAGCCCCTGTGTATATTATAGAGAATAGCAGCCCCTGTCTACATTATAGAGAATAGCAGTCCCTGTGTATATTATAGAGAATAGCAGTCCCTGTGTATATTATAGAGAATAGCAGCCCCTGTGTATATTATAGAGAATAGCAGCCCCTGTCTACATTATAGAGAATAGCAGTCCCTGTGTATATTATAGAGAATAGCAGTCCCTGTGTATATTATAGAGAATAGCAGTCCCTGTGTATATTATAGAGAATAGCAGTCCCTGTGTATATTATAGAGAATAGCAGCCCCTGTGTATATTATAGAGAATAGCAGCCCCTGTGTATATTATAGAGAATAGCAGCCCCTGTGTATATTATAGAGAATAGCAGTCCCTGTGTATATTATAGAGAATAGCAGTCCCTGTGTATATTATAGAGAATAGTAGCCCCTGTGTATTATAGAGAATAGCAGCCCCTGTGTATATTATAGAGAATAGCAGTCCCTGTGTATATAATAGAGAATAACAGTCCCTGTGTGTATAATAGAGAATAGCAGTCCCTGTGTATATTATAGAGAATAGCAGTCCCTGTGTATGTTATAGAGAATAGCAGTCCCTGTGTATATTATAGAGAATAGCAGCCCCTGTGTATATTATAGAGAATAGCAGTCCCAGTGTATATTATAGAGAATAGCAGCCCCTGTGTATATTATAGAGAATAGCAGCCCATGTGTATATTATAGATAATAGCAGCCCCTGTGTATATTATAGAGAATAGCAGTCCCTGTGTATATTATAGAGAATAGCAGCCCCTGTGTATATTATAGAGAATAGCAGTCCCTGTGTATATTATAGAGAATAGCAGTCCCTGTGTATATTGTAGAGAATAGCAGTCCCTGTGTATATTGTAGAGAATAGCAGTCCCTGTGTATATTATAGAGAATAACAGCCCCTGTGTATATTATAGAGAATAGCAGCCCCTGTGTATATCATAGAGAATAGCAGCCCCTGTGTATATTATAGAGAATAACAGTCCCTGTGTATATTATAGAGAATAGCAGCCCTTGTGTATATTATAGAGAATAGCAGCCCCTGTGTACATTATAGAGAATAACAGCCCCTGTGTATATTATAGAGAACAGCAGCCCCTGTGTACATTATAGAGAATAGCAGTCCCTGTGTATATTAGAGAGTATAGCAGTCCCTGTGTATATTATAGAGAATAGCAGCCCCTGGGTATATTATAGAGAATAGCAGCCCCTATGTGTATTTTAGAGAATAGCAGTCCCTGTGTATATTATAGAGAATAGCAGTCCATGTGTGTATTATAGAGAATAGCAGTCCCTGTGTATATTATAGAGAATAGCAGCCCCTGTGTGTATTATAGAGAATAGCAGCCCCTGTGTATATTATAGAGAATAGCAGCCCCTGTGTATATTATAGAGAATAACAGCCCCTGTGTATATTATAGAGAATAGCAGTCCCTGTGTATATTATAGAGAATAACAGCCCCTGTGTATATTATAGAGAATAGCAGCCCCTGTGTATATTATAGAGAATAGCGGTCCCTGTGTATATTATAGAGAATAGCAGTCACTGTTTATATTATAGAGAATAGCAGTCCCTGTGTATATTATAGAGAATAGCAGTCCCTGTGTATATTATAGAGAATAGCAGTCCCTGTGTATATTATAGAGAATAGCAGTCCCTGTGTATATTATAGAGAATAGCAGTCCCTGTGTATATTATAGAGAATAGCAGCCCCTGTGTATATTATAGAGAATAGCAGTCCCTGTGTATATTATAGAGAATAACAGCCCCTGTGTGTATTATAGAGAATAGCAGCCCCAGTGTGTATTATAGTGAATAGCAGACCCTGTGTATATTATAAAGAATAGCAGCCCCTGTGTGTATTAAAGAGAATAGCAGCCTCTGTGTATATTATAGAGAATAGCAGCCCCTGTGTATATTATAGAGAATAGCAGACCCTATGTATATTGTAGAGAATAGCAGTCCCTGTGTATGTTATAGAGAATAGCAGCCCCTGTGTATATTACAGAGAATAGCAGTCCCTGTGTATATTATAGAGAATAGCAGTCCCTGTGTATATTGTAGAGAATAGCAGTCCCTGTGTGTATTATAGAGAATAACAGTCCCTGTGTATGTTATTGAGAATAGCAGCCCCTGTGTGTATTATAGAGAATAGCAGCTCCTGTGTATATTATAGAGAATAGCAGCCCCTGTGTATATTATAGAGAATAGCAGTCCCTGTGTATATTATAGAGAATAGCAGTCCCTGTGTATATTATAGAGAATAGCAGTCCCTGTGTATATTATAGAGAATAGCTGTCCCTGTGTATATTATAGAGAATAGCAGCCCCTGTGTATATTATAGAGAATAGCAGCCACTGTGTATATTATAGAGAATAGCAGCCCCTGTGTATATTATAGAGAATAGCAGCCCCTGTGTATATTATAGAGAATAGCAGTCCCTGTGTATATTATAGAGAATAGCAGTCCCTGTGTATATTATAGAGAATAGCAGTCCCTGTGTATATTATAGAGAATAGCAGTCCCTGTGTGTATTACAGAGAATAGCAGCCCCTGTGTATATTATAGAGAATAGCAGCACCTGTGTATATTATAGTGAATAGATGTCCCTGTGTATATTATAAAGAACAGCAGCCCCAGTGTGTATTAGAGATAATTGCAGCCCCTGTGTATATTATAGGGAATAGCAGTCCCTGTGTATATTATAGAGAATAGCAGTCCCTGTGTATAATATAGAGAATAGCAGTCCCTGTGTATATTATAGAGAATAGCAGTCCCTGTGTATATTATAGAATAGCAGTCCCTGTGTATATTATAGAGAATAGCAGTCCCTGTGTATATTATAGAGAATAGCAGCCCCTGTGTATATTGCAGAGAATAGCAGCCCCTGTTTATATTATAGAGAATAGCAGCCCCTGTGTATATTATAGAGAATAGCAGCCCCTGTGTGTATTATAGAGAATAACAGCCCCTGTGTATATTATAGAGAATAGCAGCCCCTGTGTATATTATAGAGAATAGCAGCCCCTGTGTGTATTATAGAGAATAGCAGTCCCTGTGTATATTATAGAGAATAGCAGCCCCTGTGTGTATTATAGAGAATAGCAGTCCCTGTGTATATTATAGAGAATAGCAGTCCCTGTGTATATTATAGAGAATAGCAGTCCCTGTGTATATTGTAGAGAATAGCAGTCCCTGTGTGTATTATAGAGAATCGCAGTCCCTGTGTATATTATAGAGAATAGCAGTCCCTGTGTATATTATAGAGAATAGCAGCCCCTGTGTGTATTATAGAGGATAGCAGCCCCTGTGCATATTATAGAGAATAGCAGCCCCTGTGTATATTATAGAGAATAGCAGCCCCTGTGTATATTATAGAGAATAGCAGTCCCTGTGTATATTATAGAGAATAGCAGTCCCTGTGTATATTATAGAGAATAACAGCTCCTGTGTATATTATAGAGAATAGCAGTCCCTGTGTATATTATAGAGAATAGCAGCCCCTGTGTATATTATTGAGAATAGCAGTCCCTGTGTATATTATAGAGAATAGCAGTCACTGTGTATATTATAGAGAATAGCAGTCCCTGTGTATATTATAGAGGATAGCAGCCCCTGTGCATAGTATAGAGTATAACAGCCCCTGTGTATATTATAGTGAATAGCAGTCCCTGTGTATATTAGAGAGAATAGCAGTCCCTGTGTATATTATAGAGAATAACAGTCCCTGTGTATATTATAAAGAATAGCATTCCCTGTGTATATTATAGAGAATAGCAGCACCTGTGTGTATTATAGAGAATAGCAGTCCCTGTGTGTATTATAGAGAATAACAGCCCCTGTGTGTATTATAGAGAATAGCAGTCCCTGTGTGTATTATAGAGAATAGCAGCCCCTGTGTGTATTATAGAGAATAACAGCCCCTGTGTATGTTATATAGAATAACAGTCCCTGTGTATATTATAGAGAATAGCAACACCTGTGTGTATTATAGAGAATAGCAGTCCCTGTGTGTATTATAGAGAATAACAGCCCCTGTGTATATTATAGAGAATAGCAGCCCCTGTGTATATTACAGAGAATAGCAGTCCCTGTGTATATTATAGAGAATAGCAGTCCCTGTGTATATTATAGAGAATAGCAGTCCCTGTGTATATTATAGAGAATAGCAGTCCCTGTGTATATTATAGAGAATAGCAGCTCCTGTGTATATTATAGCGAATAGCAGCCCCTGTGTATATTATACAGAATAGCAGTCCCTGTGTGTATTATAGAGAATAGCAGCCCCTGTGTGTATTTTAGAGAATAGCAGCCCTGTGTGTATTATAGAGAATAGCAGCCCCTGTGTATATTATAGAGAATAGCAGTCCCAGTGTATATTATATAGAATAGCAGTCCCTGTGTATATTATAGAGAATAGCAGCCCCTGTGTATATTATAGAGAATAACAGCCCCTGTGTATATTATAGAGAATAGCAGTCCCAGTGTATATTATATAGAATAGCAGTCCCTGTGTATATTATAGAGAATAGCAGCCCCTGTGTACATTATAGAGAATAGCAGCCCCTGTGTATATTATGGAGAATAGCAGCCACTGTGTGTATTGTAGAGAATAGCATTCCCTGTGTATATTACAGAGAATAGCAGTCCCTGTGTATATTATAGAGAATAGCAGCCCCTGTGTATATTATAGAGAATAGCAGCCCCTGTGTATATTATAGAGATTAGCAGTCCCTGTGTATATTACAGAGAATAGCAGTCCCTGTGTATATTATAGAGAATAGCAGCCCCTCTGTATATTATAGAGAATAGCAGCCCCTGTGTATATTATGCAGAATAGCAGCCACTGTGTGTATTATAGAGAATAGCAGCCCCTGTGGATATTATAGAGAATAGCAGCCCCTGTGTATATTATAGAGAATAGCATTCCCTGTTTATATTATAGAGAATAGCAGTCCCTGTGTATATTATAGAGAATAGCAGTCCCTGTGTATATTATAGAGAATAACAGTCCATGTGTATGTTATAGAGAATAGCAGTTCCTGTGTGTATTATAGAGAATAGCAGCCGCTGTGTATATTATAGAGAATAGCAGCCCCTGTGTATATTACAGAGAATAGCAGCCCCTGTGTCTATTATAGAGAATAGCAGCCCCTGCGTATATTATAGAGAATAGCAGCCCTTGTGTATATTATAGAGAATAGCAGGCCCTGTGTGTATTATGGAGAATAGCAGCACTTGTGTGTATTATGGAGAATAGCAGCCACTGTGCGTATTATAGAGAATAGCATTCCCTGTGTATTGTAGTGAATAGCAGCCCCTGTGTATATTATAGAGAATAGTAGCCAGTGTGTTAATTATAGAGAATTGCAGCCCCAGTGTGTATTATAGTGAATAGCAGACCCTGTGTATATGATAAAGAATAGCAGCCCCTGTGTGTATTAAAGATCATAGCAGCCCCTGTGTATATTATAGAGAATAGCAGCCCCTGAGTGTATTACAGAGAATAGCACCTCATGTGTATATTATACAGAATAGCAGCCCCAGTGTGTATTATAGAGAATAGCCGACCCTATGTATTTTATAGAGAATACCAGCCCCAGTGTGTATTATAGAGAATTGCAGTCCCTGTGTGTATTTTCGAGAATAGCAACCTAGAGTATGTTATAGAGAATTGCAGTCCCTGTGTATATTATAGAGAATAGCAGCCCCTGTGTATTTTATAGTGAATAGCAGTCCGTGAGTATAATATAAAGAATAGCAGCTCCTGTGTGTATTACAGAGAATAGCAGCCCCTGTGTGTATTATAGAGAATAGCAGCCCCTGTGTGTATTATAGAGAATAACAGCCCCTGTGTGTATTATAGAGAATAGCAGCCGTTCTGTGTATTATAGATAATTGCAGCCCCTGTGTATATTATAGAGAATAGCAGCCCCTGTGTATTTTATAGTGAATAGCAGTCCGTGAGTATAATATAAAGAATAGCAGTCCCTGTGTGTATTACAGAGAATAGCAGCCCCTGTGTGTATTATAGAGAATAGCAGCCCCTGAGTATATTATAGACAATAGCAGCCCCTGAGTGTATTACAGAGAATTGCACCTTCTGTGTATATTATAGAGAATAGCAGCCCCTGTGTGTATTTTCGAGAATAGCAGCCCCTGTGTATATTATAGAGAATTGCAGCCCCTGTGACGAAATGTGGAGAATAGCTGCCCCTTTGTATATTATATAGAATAGCAGTCCCTGTGTATATTATAGAGAATAGCAGTCCCTGTGTATATTATAGAGAATAGCAGTCCCTGTGTATGTTATAGAGAATAGCAGTCCCTGTGTATATTATAGAGAATAGCAGCCCCTGTGTATATTATAGAGAATAGCAGTCCCAGTGTATATTATAGAGAATAGCAGCCCCTGTGTATATTATAGAGAATAGCAGCCCCTGTGTATATTATACAGAATAGCAGCCCCTGTGTATATTATAGAGAATAGCAGTCCCTGTGTATATTATAGAGAATAGCAGCCCCTGTGTATATTATAGAAAATAGCAGTCCCTGTGTATATTATAGAGAATAGCAGTCCCTGTGTATATTGTAGAGAATAGCAGTCCCTGTGTATATTGTAGAGAATAGCAGTCCCTGTGTATATTATAGAGAATAACAGCCCCTGTGTATATTATAGAGAATAGCAGCCCCTGTGTATATTATAGAGAATAGCAGATCCTGTGTATATTATAGAGAATAACAGCCCCTGTGTATATTATAGAGAATAGCAGCGCCTGTGTATACTATAGAGAATATCAGCCCCTGTGTACATTATAGAGAATAACAGCCCCTGTGTATATTATAGAGAACAGCAGCCCCTGTGTACATTATAGAGAATAGCAGTCCCTGTGTATATTATAGAGAATAGCAGTACCTGTGTATATTATAGAGAATAGCAGCCCCTGGGTAGATTATAGAGAATAGCAGCCCCTATGTGTATTTTAGAGAATAGCAGTCCCTGTGTACATTATAGGGAATAGCAGTCCCTGTGTGTATTATAGAGAATAGCAGTCCCTGTGTATATTATAGAGAATAGCAGCCCCTGTGTGTATTATAGAGAATAGCAGCCCCTGTGTATATTATAGAGAATAGCAGCCCCTGTGTATATTATAGAGAATAACAGCCCCTGTGTATATTATAGAGAATAGCAGCCCCTGTGTATATTATAGAGAATAGCAGTCCCTGTGTATCGTATAGAGAATAGCAGTCACTGTTTATATTATAGAGAATAGCAGTCCCTGTGTATATTATAGAGAATAGCAGTCCCTGTGTATAATATAGAGAATAGCAGTCCCTGTGTATATTATAGAGAATAGCAGTCCCTGTGTATATTATAGAGAATAGCAGTCCCTGTGTATATTATAGAGAATAGCAGCCCCTGTGTATATTATAGAGAATAGCAGTCCCTGTGTATATAATAGAGAATAACAGCCCCTGTGTGTATTATAGAGAATAGCAGCCCCATTGTGTATTATAGTGAATAGCAGACCCTGTGTATATTATAAAGAATAGCAGCCCCTGTGTGTATTAAAGAGAATAGCAGCCTTTGTGTATATTATAGAGAATAGCAGCCCCTGTGTATATTATAGAGAATAGCAGACCCTATGTATATTGTAGAGAATAGCAGTCCCTGTGTATGTTCTAGAGAATAGCAGTCCCTGTGTATATTATAGAGAATAGCAGTCCCTGTGTATATTGTAGAGAATAGCAGTCCCTGTGTATATTGTAGAGAATAGCAGTCCCTGTGTATATTATAGAGAATAACAGCCCCTGTGTATGTTATAGAGAATAGCAGCCCCTGTGTATATTATAGAGAATAGCAGCCCCTGTGTATATTATAGAGAATATCAGCCCCTGTGTACATTATAGAGAATAACAGCCCATGTGTATATTATAGAGAACAGCAGCCCCTGTGTACATTATAGAGAATAGCAGTCCCTGTGTATATTATAGAGAATAGCAGTCCCTGTGTATATTATAGAGAATAGCAGCCCCTGGGTATATTATAGAGAATAGCAGCCCCTATGTGTATTTTAGAGAATAGCAGCCCCTGTGTATATTATAGAGAATAGCAGTCCCTGTGTGTATTATAGAGAATAGCAGTCCCTGTGTATATTATAGAGAATTGCAGTCCCTGTTTATATTATAGAGAATAGCAGCCCCTGTGTATATTATAGAGAATAGCAGCCCCTGTGTGTATTATAGAGAATAGCAGTCTCTGTGTATATTATAGAGAATAGCAGCCCCTGTGTGTATTATAGAGAATAGCAGTCCCTGTGTATATTATAGAGAATAGCATTCCCTGTGTATATTATAGAGAATAGCAGTCCCTGTGTATATTGTAGAGAATAGCAGTCCCTGTGTGTATTACAGAGAATAGCAGTCCCTGTGTATATTATAGAGAATAGCAGTCCCTGTGTATATTATAGAGAATAGCAGCCCCTGTGTGTGTTATAGAGGATAGCAGCCCCTGTGCATATTATAGAGAATAGCAGCCCCTGTGTATATTATAGAGAATAGCAGCCCCTGTGTATATTATAGAGAATAGCAGTCCCTGTGTATATTATAGAGAATAGCAGTCCCTGTGTATATTATAGAGAATAGCAGTCCCTGTGTATAATATAGAGAATAGCAGTCCCTGTGTATATTATAGAGAATAGCAGTCCCTGTGTATATTATAGAGAATAGCAGTCCCTGTGTATATTATAGAGAATAGCTGCCCCTGTGTATATTATAGAGAATAGCAGTCCCTGTGTATATAATAGAGAATAACAGCCCCTGTGTGTATTATAGAGAATAGCAGCCCCATTGTGTATTATAGTGAATAGCAGACCCTGTGTATATTATAAAGAATAGCAGCCCCTGTGTGTATTAAAGAGAATAGCAGCCTTTGTGTATATTATAGAGAATAGCAGCCCCTGTGTATATTATAGAGAATAGCAGACCCTATGTATATTGTAGAGAATAGCAGTCCCTGTGTATGTTCTAGAGAATAGCAGTCCCTGTGTATATTATAGAGAATAGCAGTCCCTGTGTATATTGTAGAGAATAGCAGTCCCTGTGTATATTGTAGAGAATAGCAGTCCCTGTGTATATTATAGAGAATAACAGCCCCTGTGTATGTTATAGAGAATAGCAGCCCCTGTGTATATTATAGAGAATAGCAGCCCCTGTGTATATTATAGAGAATATCAGCCCCTGTGTACATTATAGAGAATAACAGCCCATGTGTATATTATAGAGAACAGCAGCCCCTGTGTACATTATAGAGAATAGCAGTCCCTGTGTATATTATAGAGAATAGCAGTCCCTGTGTATATTATAGAGAATAGCAGCCCCTGGGTATATTATAGAGAATAGCAGCCCCTATGTGTATTTTAGAGAATAGCAGTCCCTGTGTATATTATAGAGAATAGCAGTCCCTGTGTGTATTATAGAGAATAGCAGTCCCTGTGTATATTATAGAGAATAGCAGCCCCTGTGTGTATTATAGAGAATAGCAGCCCCTGTGTATATTATAGAGAATAGCAGCCCATGTGTATATTATAGAGAATAGCAGCCCCTGTGTATATTATAGAGAATAGCAGTCCCTGTGTATATTATAGAGAATAACAGCCCCTGTGTATATTATAGAGAATAGCAGCCCCTGTGTATATTATAGAGAATAGCAGTCCCTGTGTATATTATAGAGAATAGCAGTCACTGTGTATATTATAGAGAATAGCAGTCCCTGTGTATATTATAGAGAATAGCAGTCCCTGTTTATATTATAGAGAATAGCAGCCCCTGTGTATATTATAGAGAATAGCAGCCCCTGTGTGTATTATGGAGAATAGCAGTCCCTGTGTATATTATAGAGAATAGCAGCCCCTGTGTGTATTATAGAGAATAGCAGTCCCTGTGTATATTATAGAGAATAGCAGCCCCTGTGTATATTATAGAGAATAGCAGTCCCTGTGTATCGTATAGAGAATAGCAGTCACAGTTTATATTATAGAGAATAGCAGTCCCTGTGTATATTATAGAGAATAGCAGTCCCTGTGTATAATATAGAGAATAGCAGTCCCTGTGTATATTATAGAGAATAGCAGTCCCTGTGTATATTATAGAGAATAGCAGTCCCTGTGTATATTATAGAGAATAGCAGCCCCTGTGTATATTATAGAGAATAGCAGTCCCTGTGTATATAATAGAGAATAACAGCCCCTGTGTGTATTATAGAGAATAGCAGCCCCATTGTGTATTATAGTGAATAGCAGACCCTGTGTATATTATAAAGAATAGCAGCCCCTGTGTGTATTAAAGAGAATAGCAGCCTTTGTGTATATTATAGAGAATAGCAGCCCCTGTGTATATTATAGAGAATAGCAGACCCTATGTATATTGTAGAGAATAGCAGTCCCTGTGTATGTTCTAGAGAATAGCAGTCCCTGTGTATATTATAGAGAATAGCAGTCCCTGTGTATATTGTAGAGAATAGCAGTCCCTGTGTATATTGTAGAGAATAGCAGTCCCTGTGTATATTATAGAGAATAACAGCCCCTGTGTATGTTATAGAGAATAGCAGCCCCTGTGTATATTATAGAGAATAGCAGCCCCTGTGTATATTATAGAGAATATCAGCCCCTGTGTACATTATAGAGAATAACAGCCCATGTGTATATTATAGAGAACAGCAGCCCCTGTGTACATTATAGAGAATAGCAGTCCCTGTGTATATTATAGAGAATAGCAGTCCCTGTGTATATTATAGAGAATAGCAGCCCCTGGGTATATTATAGAGAATAGCAGCCCCTATGTGTATTTTAGAGAATAGCAGCCCCTGTGTATATTATAGAGAATAGCAGTCCCTGTGTGTATTATAGAGAATAGCAGTCCCTGTGTATATTATAGAGAATAGCAGTCCCTGTTTATATTATAGAGAATAGCAGCCCCTGTGTATAGTATAGAGAATAGCAGCCCCTGTGTGTATTATAGAGAATAGCAGTCCCTGTGTATATTATAGAGAATAGCAGCCCCTGTGTGTATTATAGAGAATAGCAGTCCCTGTGTATATTATAGAGAATAGCTTTCCCTGTGTATATTATAGAGAATAGCAGTCCCTGTGTATATTGTAGAGAATAGCAGTCCCTGTGTGTATTACAGAGAATAGCAGTCCCTGTGTATATTATAGAGAATAGCAGTCCCTGTGTATATTATAGAGAATAGCAGCCCCTGTGTGTATTATAGAGGATAGCAGCCCCTGTGCATATTATAGAGAATAGCAGCCCCTGTGTATATTATAGAGAATAGCAGCCCCTGTGTATATTATAGAGAATAGCAGTCCCTGTGTATATTATAGAGAATAGCAGTCCCTGTGTATATTATAGAGAATAGCAGTCCCTGTGTATAATATAGAGAATAGCAGTCCCTGTGTATATTATAGAGAATAGCAGTCCCTGTGTATATTATAGAGAATAGCAGTCCCTGTGTATATTATAGAGAATAGCTGCCCCTGTGTATATTATAGAGAATAGCAGTCCCTGTGTATATAATAGAGAATAACAGCCCCTGTGTGTATTATAGAGAATAGCAGCCCCATTGTGTATTATAGTGAATAGCAGACCCTGTGTATATTATAAAGAATAGCAGCCCCTGTGTGTATTAAAGAGAATAGCAGCCTTTGTGTATATTATAGAGAATAGCAGCCCCTGTGTATATTATAGAGAATAGCAGACCCTATGTATATTGTAGAGAATAGCAGTCCCTGTGTATGTTCTAGAGAATAGCAGTCCCTGTGTATATTATAGAGAATAGCAGTCCCTGTGTATATTGTAGAGAATAGCAGTCCCTGTGTATATTGTAGAGAATAGCAGTCCCTGTGTATATTATAGAGAATAACAGCCCCTGTGTATGTTATAGAGAATAGCAGCCCCTGTGTATATTATAGAGAATAGCAGCCCCTGTGTATATTATAGAGAATATCAGCCCCTGTGTACATTATAGAGAATAACAGCCCATGTGTATATTATAGAGAACAGCAGCCCCTGTGTACATTATAGAGAATAGCAGTCCCTGTGTATATTATAGAGAATAGCAGTCCCTGAGTATATTATAGAGAATAGCAGCCCCTGGGTATATTATAGAGAATAGCAGCCCCTATGTGTATTTTAGAGAATAGCAGTCCCTGTGTATATTATAGAGAATAGCAGTCCCTGTGTGTATTATAGAGAATAGCAGTCCCTGTGTATATTATAGAGAATAGCAGCCCCTGTGTGTATTATAGAGAATAGCAGCCCCTGTGTATATTATAGAGAATAGCAGCCCATGTGTATATTATAGAGAATAGCAGCCCCTGTGTATATTATAGAGAATAGCAGTCCCTGTGTATATTATAGAGAATAACAGCCCCTGTGTATATTATAGAGAATAGCAGCCCCTGTGTATATTATAGAGAATAGCAGTCCCTGTGTATATTATAGAGAATAGCAGTCACTGTGTATATTATAGAGAATAGCAGTCCCTGTGTATATTATAGAGAATAGCAGTCCCTGTTTATATTATAGAGAATAGCAGCCCCTGTGTATATTATAGAGAATAGCAGCCCCTGTGTGTATTATAGAGAATAGCAGTCCCTGTGTATATTATAGAGAATAGCAGCCCCTGTGTGTATTATAGAGAATAGCAGTCCCTGTGTATATTATAGAGAATAGCAGTCCCTGTGTATATTATAGAGAATAGCAGCCCCTGTGTATATTATAGAGAATAGCAGCCCCTGTGTATATTATAGAGAATAGCAGTCCCTGTGTATATTATAGAGAATAGCAGTCCCTGTGTATATTATAGAGAATAGCAGTCCCTGTGTATATTATAGAGAATAACAGCTCCTGTGTATATTATAGAGAATAGCAGTCCCTGTGTATATTATAGAGAATAGCAGCCCCTGTGTATATTATAGAGAATAGCAGTCCCTGTGTATATTATAGAGAATAGCAGTCACTGTGTATATTATAGAGAATAGCAGTCCCTGTGTATATTATAGAGGATAGCAGCCCCTGTGCATATTATAGAGAATAATAGCCCCTGTGTATATTATAGTGAATAGCAGTCCCTGTGTATATTAGAGAGAATAGCAGTCCCTGTGTATATTGTAGAGAATAACAGTCCCTGTGTATATTATAAAGAATAGCAGTCCCTGTGTATATTATAGAGAATAGCAGCACCTGTGTGTATTATAGAGAATAGCAGTCCCTGTGTGTATTATAGAGAATAACAGCCCCTGTGTATATTATAGAGAATAGCAGCCCCTGTGTGTATTATAGAGAATAACAGCCCCTGTGTATGTTATAGAGAATAACAGTCCCTGTGTATATTATAGGGAATAGCAACACCTGTGTGTATTATAGAGAATAGCAGTCCCTGTGTGTATTATAGAGAATAACAGCCCCTGTGTATATTATAGAGAATAGCAGTCCCTGTGTATATTATAGAGAATAGCAGCCCCTGTGTATATTACAGAGATTAGCAGTCCCTGTGTATATTATAGAGAATAGCAGTCCCTGTGTATATTATAGAGAATAGCAGTCCCTGTGTATATTATAGAGAATAGCAGTCCCTGTGTATATTATAGAGAATAGCATCTCCTGTGTATATTATAGCGAATAGCAGTCCCTGTGTATATTATAGAGAATAGCAGTCCCTGTGTGTATTATAGAGAATAGCAGCCCCTGTGTGTATTTTAGAGAATAGCAGCCCTGTGTGTATTATAGAGAATAGCAGTCCCTGTGTATATTATAGAGAATAGCAGCCCCTGTGTATATTATAGAGAATAGCAGCCCCTGTGTATATTATAGAGAATAGCTGTCCCAGTGTATATTATATAGAATAGCAGTCCCTGTGTATATTATAGAGAATAGCAGCCCCTGTGTATATTATAGAGAATAACAGCCCCTGTGTATATTATAGAGAATAGCAGTCCCAGTGTATATTATATAGAATAGCAGTCCCTGTGTATATTATAGAGAATAGCAGCCCCTGTGTACATTATAGAGAATAGCAGCCCCTGTGTATATTATGGAGAATAGCAGCCACTGTGTGTATTATAGAGAATAGCATTCCCTGTGTATATTACAGAGAATAGCAGTCCCTGTGTACATTATAGAGAATAGCAGCCCCTGTGTATGTTATAGAGAATAGCAGTCCCTGTGTATATTATAGAGAATAGCAGTCCCTGTGTATATTATAGAGAATAACAGTCCCTGTGTATGTTATAGAGAATAGCAGTCCCTGTGTGTATTATAGAGAATAGCAGCCGCTGTGTATATTATAGAGAATAGCAGCCCCTGTGTATATTACAGAGAATAGCAGCCCCTGTGTATATTATAGAGAATAGCAGCCCCTGTGGATATTATAGAGAATAGCAGCCCCTGTGTATATTATAGAGAATAGCATTCCCTGTGTATGTTATAGAGAATAGCAGTCCCTGTGTATATTATAGAGAATAGCAGTCCCTGTGTATATTATAGAGAATAACAGTCCCTGTGTATGTTATAGAGAATAGCAGTCCCTGTGTGTATTATAGAGAATAGCAGCCGCTGTGTATATTATAGAGAATAGCAGCCCCTGTGTATATTACAGAGAATAGCAGCCCCTGTGTATATTATAGAGAATAGCAGCCCCTGCGTATATTATAGAGAATAGCAGCCCTTGTGTATATTATAGAGAATAGCAGGCCCTGTGTGTATTATGGAGAATAGCAGCACTTGTGTGTATTATGGAGAATAGCAGCCACTGTGCGTATTATAGAGAATAGCATTCCCTGTGTATATTGTAGTGAATAGCAGCCCCTGTGTATATTATAGAGAATAGTAGCCAGTGTGTTAATTATAGAGAATTGCAGCCCCAGTGTGTATTATAGTGAATAGCAGACCCTGTGTATATGATAAAGAATAGCAGCCCCTGTGTGTATTAAAGATCATAGCAGCCCCTGTGTATATTATAGAGAATAGCAGCCCCTGAGTGTATTACAGAGAATAGCACCTCATGTGTATATTATACAGAATAGCAGCCCCAGTGTGTATTATAGAGAATAGCCGACCCTATGTATTTTATAGAGAATACCAGCCCCAGTGTGTATTATAGAGAATTGCAGTCCCTGTGTGTATTTTCGAGAATAGCAACCTAGAGTATGTTATAGAGAATTGCAGTCCCTGTGTATATTATAGAGAATAGCAGCCCCTGTGTATTTTATAGTGAATAGCAGTCCGTGAGTATAGTATAAAGAATAGCAGCTCCTGTGTGTATTACAGAGAATAGCAGCCCCTGTGTGTATTATAGAGAATAGCAGCCCCTGTGTGTATTATAGAGAATAACAGCCCCTGTGTGTATTATAGAGAATAGCAGCCGTTCTGTGTATTATAGATATTTGCAGCCCCTGTGTATATTATAGAGAAAGCAGCCCCTGTGTATTTTATAGTGAATAGCAGTCCGTGAGTATAATATAAAGAATAGCAGCTCCTGTGTGTATTACAGAGAATAGCAGCCCCTGTGTGTATTATAGAGAATAGCAGCCCCTGAGTATATTATAGACAATAGCAGCCACTGAGTGTATTACAGAGAATTGCACCTTCTGTGTATATTATTGAGAATAGCAGCCCCTGTGTGTATTTTCGAGAATAGCAGCCCCTGTGTATATTATAGAGAATTGCAGCCCCTGAGACGAATTGTGGAGAATAGCTGCCCCTTTGTATATTATATAGAATAGCAGCCCCTGTGTATATTATTGCGAATAACAGTCCTTGTGTATGTTATAAAGAATAGCAGCCCCTGTGTGTATTTTCGAGAATAGCAGCCCCTGTGTATGTTATAGAGAATGGCAGCTCCTGTGTCTAATTGTAGAGAGTAGCAGCCCCTGTGTATATTATATAGAATAGCAGCCCATGTGTATATTATAATGAATAACAGTCCCTGTGTATATTATAAAGAATAGCAGCCCCTATGTGTATTTTATAGAATAGCAGCCTAGTGTATGTTATAGAGAATAGCAGTCCCTGTGTATATTGTAGAGAATAGCAGCCCCTGTGTATATTATAGAGAATAGTAGCCAGTGTGTTAATTATAGAGAATTGCAGCCCCAGTGTGTATTATAGTGAATAGCAGACCCTGTGTATATGATAAAGAATAGCAGCCCCTGTGTGTATTAAAGATCATAGCAGCCCCTGTGTATATTATAGAGAATAGCAGCCCCTGAGTGTATTACAGAGAATAGCACCTCATGTGTATAATATACAAAATAGCAGCCCCAGGGCGTATTATAGAGAATAGCCGACCCTATGTCTTTTATAGAGAATACCAGCCCCAGTGTGTATTATAGAGAATTGCAGTCCCTGTGTGTATTTTCGAGAATAGCAACCTAGAGTATGTTATAGAGAATTGCAGTCCCTGTGTATATTATAGAGAATAGCAGCCCCTGTGTGTATGATAGAGAATAGCAGTCCCTGTGTATATTATATAGAATAGCAGTCCCTGTGTGTATTATAGAGAATAACAGCCCCTGTGTATATTATAGAGAATAACAGCCCCTGTGTACATTATAGAGAATAGCAGCCCCTGTGTATATTATAGAGAATAGCAGCCCCTGTGTATATTATAGAGAATAGCAGTCCCTGTGTGTATTATAGAGAATAGCAGTCCCTGTGTATATTATAGAGAATAGCAGTCCCTGTGTGTATTATAGAGAATAGCAGCCCCTGTGTATATTATAGAGAATAGCAGCCCCTGTGTATATTATAGAGAATAACAGCCCCTGTGTATATTATAGAGAATAGCAGTCCCTGTGTATATTATAGAGAATAACAGCCCCTGTGTATATTATAGAGAATAGCAGCCCCTGTGTATATTATAGAGAATAGCAGTCCCTGTGTATATTATAGAGAATAGCAGTCACTGTTTATATTATAGAGAATAGCAGTCCCTGTGTATATTATAGAGAATAGCAGTCCCTGTGTATATTATAGAGAATAGCAGCCCCTGTGTGTATTATAGAGAATAGCAGTCCCTGTGTATATTATAGAGAATAACAGCCCCTGTGTATATTATAGATAATAGCAGCCCCTGTGTATATTATAGAGAATAGCAGCCCCTGTGTATATTATAGAGAATAGCCGCCCCTGTGTGTATTATAGAGAATAGCAGCCCCTGTGTATATTATATAGAATAGCAGCCCCTGTGTATATTATAGAGAATAGCAGTCCCTGTGTATATTATAGAGAATAGCAGTCCCTGTGTATATTATAGAGAATAGCAGTCCCTGTGTATATTAAAGAGAATAGCAGCCCCTGTGTATATTATAGAGAATAGCAGTCCCTGTGTATATAATAGAGAATAACAGCCCCTGTGTGTATTATAGAGAATAGCAGCCCCAGTGTGTATTATAGTGAATAGCAGACCCTGTGTATATTATAAAGAATAGCAGCCCCTGTGTGTATTAAAGAGAATAGCAGCCTTTGTGTATATTATAGAGAATAGCAGCCCCTGTGTATATTGTAGAGAATAGCAGACCCTATGTATATTGTAGAGAATAGCAGTCCCTGTGTATGTTCAAGAGAATAGCAGTCCCTGTGTATATTATAGAGAATAGCAGTCCCTGTGTATATTGTAGAGAATAGCAGTCCCTGTGTATATTGTAGAGAATAGCAGTCCCTGTGTATATTATAGAGAATAACAGCCCCTGTGTATATTATAGAGAATAGCAGCCCCTGTGTATATTATAGAGAATAGCAGCCCCTGTGTATATTATAGAGAATAACAGCCCCTGTGTATATTGTAGAGAATAGCAGCCCCTGTGTATATTATAGAGAATATCAGCCCCTGTGTACATTCTAGAGAATAACAGCCCCTGTGTATATTATAGAGAACAGCAGCCCCTGTGTACATTATAGAGAATAGCAGTCCCTGTGTATATTATAGAGAATAGCAGTCCCTGTGTATATTATAGAGAATAGCAGCCCCTGGGTATATTATAGAGAATAGCAGCCCCTATGTGTATTTTAGAGAATAGCAGTCCCTGTGTATATTATAGAGAATAGCAGTCCCTGTGTGTATTATAGAGAATAGCAGTCCCTGTGTATATTGTAGAGAATAGCAGCCCCGTGTGTATTATAGAGAATAGCAGCCCCTGTGTATATTATAGAGAATAGCAGCCCCTTTGTATATTATAGAGAATAGCAGCCCCTGTGTATATTATAGAGAATAGCAGTCCCTGTGTATATTATAGAGAATAACAGCCCCTGTGTATATTCTAGAGAATAGCAGCCCCTGTGTATATTATAGAGAATAGCAGTCCCTGTGTATATTATAGAGAATAGCAGTCACTGTGTATATTATAGAGAATAGCAGTCCCTGTGTATATTATAGAGAATAGCAGTCCCTGTGTATATTATAGAGAATAGCAGTCCCTGTGTATATTATAGAGAATAGCAGTCCCTGTGTATATTATAGAGAATAGCAGTCCCTGTGTATATTATAGAGAATAGCAGTCCCTGTGTATATAATAGAGAATAACAGCCCCTGTGTGTATTATAGAGAATATCAGCCCCAGTGTGTATTATAGTGAATAGCAGACCCTGTGTATATTACAAAGAATAGCAGCCCCTGTGTGTATTAAAGAGAATAGCAGCCTTTGTGTATATTATAGAGAATAGCAGCCCCTGTGTATATTATAGAGAATAGCAGACCCTATGTATATTGTAGAGAATAGCAGTCCCTGTGTATGTTATAGAGAATAGCAGCCCCTGTGTATATTACAGAGAATAGCAGTCCCTGTGTATATTGTAGAGAATAGCAGTCCCTGTGTATATTGTAGAGAATAGCAGTCCCTGTGTGTATTATAGAGAATAACAGTCCCTGTGTATGTTATAGAGAATAGCAGCCCCTGTGTGTATTATAGAGAATAGCAGCTCCTGTGTATATTATAGAGAATAGCAGTCCCTGTGTATATTATAGAGAATAGCAGTCCCTGTGTATATTATAGAGAATAGCTGTCCCTGTGTATATTATAGAGAATAGCAGTCCCTGTCTATATTATAGAGAATAGCAGTCCCTGTGTATATTATAGAGAATAGCAGCCCCTGTGTATATTATAGAGAATAGCAGACCCTGTGTATATTATATAGAATAGCAGTCCCTGTGTATATTATAGAGAATAACAGTCCCTGTGTATATTATGGAGAATAGCAGCCCCTGTGTATATTATAGAGAATAGCAGTCCCTGTGTATATTATAGAGAATAGCAGTCCCTGTGTATATTATAGAGAATAGCAGTCCCTGTGTATATTATAGAGAATAGCAGTCCCTGTGTATATTATAGAGAATAGCAGCCCCTGTGTATATTATAGAGAGTAGCAGTCCCTGTGTATATTATAGAGAATAGCAGTCACTGTGTATATTATAGAGAATAGCAGTCCCTGTGTATATTATAGAGAATAGCAGTCCCTGTGTATATTATAGAGAATAGCAGTCCCTGTGTATATTATAGAGAATAGCAGTCCCTGTGTATATTATAGAGAATAGCAGTCCCTGTGTATATTATAGAGAATAGCAGTCCCTGTGTATATAATAGAGAATAACAGCCCCTGTGTGTATTATAGAGAATATCAGCCCCAGTGTGTATTATAGTGAATAGCAGACCCTGTGTATATTACAAAGAATAGCAGCCCCTGTGTGTATTAAAGAGAATAGCAGCCTTTGTGTATATTATAGAGAATAGCAGCCCCTGTGTATATTATAGAGAATAGCAGACCCTATGTATATTGTAGAGAATAGCAGTCCCTGTGTATGTTATAGAGAATAGCAGCCCCTGTGTATATTACAGAGAATAGCAGTCCCTGTGTATATTGTAGAGAATAGCAGTCCCTGTGTATATTGTAGAGAATAGCAGTCCCTGTGTGTATTATAGAGAATAACATTCCCTGTGTATGTTATAGAGAATAGCAGCCCCTGTGTGTATTATAGAGAATAGCAGCTCCTGTGTATATTATAGAGAATAGCAGTCCCTGTGTATATTATAGAGAATAGCAGTCCCTGTGTATATTATAGAGAATAGCTGTCCCTGTGTATATTATAGAGAATAACAGTCCCTGTCTATATTATAGAGAATAGCAGTCCCTGTGTATATTATAGAGAATAGCAGCCCCTGTGTATATTATAGAGAATAGCAGACCCTGTGTATATTATATAGAATAGCAGTCCCTGTGTATATTATAGAGAATAACAGTCCCTGTGTATATTATAGAGAATAGCAGTCCCTGTGTATATTATGGAGAATAGCAGCCCCTGTGTATATTATAGAGAATAGCAGTCCCTGTGTATATTATAGAGAATAGCAGTCCCTGTGTATATTATAGAGAATAGCAGTCCCTGTGTATATTATAGAGAATAGCAGTCCCTGTGTATATTATAGAGAATAGCAGTCCCTGTGTATATTATAGAGAATAACATTCCCTGTGTATATTATAGAGAATAGCAGCCCCTGTGTATATTATAGAGAATAGCAGCCCCTGTGTATATTATAGAGAATAGCAGTCCCTGTGTATATTATAGAGAATAGCAGTCCCTGTGTATATTATAGAGAATAGCAGCCCCTGTGTATATTATAGAGAATATCAGCCCCTGTGTACATTCTAGAGAATAACAGCCCCTGTGTATATTATAGAGAACAGCAGCCCCTGTGTACATTATAGAGAATAGCAGTCCCTGTGTATATTATAGAGAATAGCAGTCCCTGTGTATATTATAGAGAATAGCAGCCCCTCGGTATATTATAGAGAATAGCAGCCCCTATGTGTATTTTAAAGAATAGCACTCCCTGTGTATATAATAAAGAATAGCAGTCCCTGTGTGTATTATAGAGAATAGCAGTCCCTGTGTATATTATAGAGAATAGCAGCCCCGTGTGTATTATAGAGAATAGCAGCCTCTGTGTATATTATAGAGAATAACAGCCCCTGTGTATATTATAGAGAATAGCAGCCCCTGTGTATATTATAGAGAATAGCAGTCCCTGTGTATATTATAGAGAATAGCAGTCCCTATGTATATTATAGAGAATCGCAGTCCCTGTGTATATTATAGAGAATAGCAGTCCCTGTGTATATTATAGAGAATAGCAGTCCCTCTGTATATTATAGAGAATAGCAGTCCCTGTGTATATAATAGAGAATAACAGCCCCTGTGTGTATTATAGAGAATAGCAGCCCCAGTGTGTATTATAGTGAATAGCAGACCCTGTGTATATTATAAAGAATAGCAGCCCCTGTGTGTATTAAAGAGAATAGCAGCCTTTGTGTATATTATAGAGAATAGCAGCCCCTGTGTATATTATAGAGAATAGCAGACCCTATGTATATTGTAGAGAATAGCAGTCCCTGTGTATGTTATAGAGAATAGCAGCCCCTGTGTATATTACAGAGAATAGCAGTCCCTGTGTATATTGTAGAGAATAGCAGTCCCTGTGTATATTGTAGAGAATAGCAGACCCTGTGTGTATTATAGAGAATAAGAGTCCCTGTGTATGTTATAGAGAATAGCAGCCCCTGTGTGTATTATAGAGAATAGCAGCTCCTGTGTATATTATAGAGAATAGCAGTCCCTGTGTATATTATAGAGAATAGCAGTCCCTGTGTATATTATAGAGAGTAGCAGACCCTATGTATATTGTAGAGAATAGCAGTCCCTGTGTATGTTATAGAGAATAGCAGCCCCTGTGTATATTACAGAGAATAGCAGTCCCTGTGTATATTGTAGAGAATAGCAGTCCCTGTGTATTTTGTAGAGAATTGCAGTCCCTGTGTGTATTATAGAGAATAACAGTCCCTGTGTATGTTATAGAGAATAGCAGCCCCTGTGTGTATTATAGAGAATAGCAGCTCCTGTGTATATTATAGAGAATAGCAGTCCCTGTGTATATTATAGAGAATAGCAGTCCCTGTGTATATTATAGAGAATAGCTGTCCCTGTGTATATTATAGAGAATAGCAGTCCCTGTGTATATTATAGAGAATAGCAGTCCCTGTGTATATTATAGAGAATAGCAGCCCCTGTGTATATTATAGAGAATAGCAGACCCTGTGTATATTATATAGAATAGCAGTCCCTGTGTATATTATAGAGAATAACAGTCCCTGTGTATATTATGGAGAATAGCAGCCCCTGTGTATATTATAGAGAATAGCAGTCCCTGTGTATATTATAGAGAATAGCAGTCCCTGTGTATATTATAGAGAATAGCAGTCCCTGTGTATATTATAGAGAATAGCAGTCCCTGTGTATATTATAGAGAATAGCAGTCCCTGTGTATATTATAGAGAATAACATTCCCTGTGTATATTATAGAGAATAGCAGCCCCTGTGTATATTATAGAGAATAGCAGCCCCTGTGTATATTATAGAGAATAGCAGTCCCTGTGTATATTATAGAGAATAGCAGTCCCTGTGTATATTATAGAGAATAACAGCCCCTGTGTATATTATAGAGAATAGCAGCCCCTGTGTATATTATAGAGAATAGCAGTCCCTGTGTATATTATAGAGAATAGCAGTCACTGTGTATATTATAGAGAATAGCAGTCCCTGTGTATATTATAGAGAATAGCAGTCCCTGTGTATATTATAGAGAATAGCAGCCCCTGTGTATATTATAGAGAATAGCAGTCCCTGTGTATATTATTGAGAATAGCAGTCCCTGTGTATATTGTAGAGAATAGCAGTCCCTGTGTATATTGTAGAGAATAGCAGTCCCTGTGTATATTATAGAGAATAACAGCCCCTGTGTATATTATAGAGAATAGCAGCCCCTGTGTATATTATAGAGAATAGCAGCCCCTGTGTATATTATAGAGAATAACAGCCCCTGTGTATATTATAGAGAATACCAGCCCCTGTGTATATTATAGAGAATAGCAGCGCCTGTGTATATTATAGAGAATATCAGCCCCTGTGTACATTATAGAGAATAACAGCCCCTGTGTATATTATAGAGAACAGCAGCCCCTGTGTACATTATAGAGAATAGCAGTCCCTGTGTATATTATAGAGAATAGCAGTCCCTGTGTATATTATAGAGAATAGCAGCCCCTGTGTATATTATAGAGAATAGCAGCCCCTATGTGTATTTTAGAGAATAGCAGTCCCTGTGTATATTATAGAGAATAGCAGTCCCTGTGTGTATTATAGAGAATAGCAGTCCCTGTGTATATTATAGAGAATAGCAGCCCCTGTGTGTATTATAGAGAATAGCAGCCCCTGTGTATATTATAGAGAATAGCAGCCCCTGTGTATATTATAGAGAATAACAGCCCCTGTGTATATTATAGAGAATAGCAGTCCCTGTGTATATTATAGAGAATAACAGCCCCTGTGTATATTATAGAGAATAGCAGCCCCTGTGTATATTATAGAGAATAGCAGTCCCTTTGTATATTATAGAGAATAGCAGTCACTGTTTATATTATAGAGAATGGCAGTCCCTGTGTATATTATAGAGAATAGCAGTCCCTGTGTATATTATAGAGAATAGCAGCCCCTGTGTGTATTATAGAGAATAGCAGTCCCTGTGTATATTATAGAGAATAACAGCCACTGTGTATATTATAGAGAATAGCAGCCACTGTGTATATTATAGAGAATCGCAGCCCCTGTGTATATTATAGAGAATAGCCGCCCCTGTGTGTATTATAGAGAATAGCAGCCCCTGTGTATATTATATAGAATAGCAGCCCCTGTGTATATTATAGAGAATAGCAGTCCCTGTGTATATTATAGAGAATAGCAGTCCCTGTGTATATTATAGAGAATAGCAGTCCCTGTGTATATTATAGAGAATAGCAGCCCCTGTGTATATTATAGAGAATAGCAGTCCCTGTGTATATAATAGAGAATAACAGCCCCTGTGTGTACTATAGAGAATAGCAGGCCCAGTGTGTATTATAGTGAATAGCAGACCCTGTGTATATTATAAAGAATAGCAGCCCCTGTGTGTATTAAAGAGAATAGCAGCCTTTGTGTATATTATAGAGAATAGCAGCCCCTGTGTATATTATAGAGAATAGCAGACCCTATGTATATTGTAGAGAATAGCAGTCCCTGTGTATGTTCAAGAGAATAGCAGTCCCTGTGTATATTATAGAGAATAGCAGTCCCTGTGTATATTGTAGAGAATAGCAGTCCCTGTGTATATTGTAGAGAATAGCAGTCCCTGTGTATATTATATAGAATAACAGCCCCTGTGTATATTATAGAGAATAGCAGCCCCTGTGTATATTATAGAGAATAGCAGCCCCTGTGTATATTATAGAGAATAACAGCCCCTGTGTATATTATAGAGAATAGCAGCCCCTGTGTATATTATAGAGAATATCAGCCCCTGTGTACATTCTAGAGAATAACAGCCCCTGTGTATATTATAGAGAATAGCAGCCCCTGTGTACATTATAGAGAATAGCAGTCCCTGTGTATATTATAGAGAATAGCAGTCCCTGTCTATATTATAGAGAATAGCAGCCCCTGGGTATATTATAGAGAATAGCAGCCCCTATGTGTATTTTAGAGAATAGCAGTCCCTGTGTATATTATAGAGAATAGCAGTCCCTGTGTGTATTATAGAGAATAGCAGTCCCTGTGTATATTATAGAGAATAGCAGCCCCGTGTGTATTATAGAGAAGAGCAGCCCCTGTGTATATTATAGAGAATAGCAGCCCCTGTGTATATTATAGAGAATAGCAGCCCCTGTGTATATTATAGAGAATAGCAGTCCCTGTGTATATTATAGAGAATTACAGCCCCTGTGTATATTCTAGAGAATAGCAGCCCCTGTGTATATTATAGAGAATAGCAGTCCCTGTGTATATTATAGAGAATAGCAGTCACTGTGTATATTATAGAGAATAGCAGTCCCTGTGTATATTATAGAGAATAGCAGTCCCTGTGTATATTATAGAGAATAGCAGTCCCTGTGTATATTATAGAGAATAGCAGTCCCTGTGTATATTATAGAGAATAGCAGTCCCTGTGTATATTATAGAGAATAGCAGTCCCTGTGTATATAATAGAGAATAACAGCCCCTGTGTGTATTATAGAGAATAGCAGCCCCAGTGTGTATTATAGTGAATAGCAGACCCTGTGTATATTATAAAGAATAGCAGCCCCTGTGTGTATTAAAGAGATTAGCAGCCTTTGTGTATATTATAGAGAATAGCAGCCCCTGTGTATATTATAGAGAATAGCAGACCCTATGTATATTGTAGAGAATAGCAGTCCCTGTGTATGTTATAGAGAATAGCAGCCCCTGTGTATATTACAGAGAATAGCAGTCCCTGTGTATATTGTAGAGAATAGCAGTCCCTGTGTATATTGTAGAGAATAGCAGTCCCTGTTTTTATTATAGAGAATAACAGTCCCTGTGTATGTTATAGAGAATAGCAGCCCCTGTGTGTATTATAGAGAATAGCTGCTCCTGTGTATATTATAGAGAATAGCAGTCCCTGTGTATATTATAGAGAATAGCAGTCCCTGTGTATATTATAGAGAATAGCTGTCCCTGTGTATATTATAGAGAATAGCAGTCCCTGTGTATATTATAGAGAATAGCAGTCCCTGTGTATGTTATAGAGAATAGCAGCCCCTGTGTATATTATAGAGAATAGCAGACCCTGTGTATATTATATAGAATAGCAGTCCCTGTGTATATTATAGAGAATAACAGTCCCTGTGTATATTATGGAGAATAGCAGCCCCTGTGTATATTATAGAGAATAGCAGTCCCTGTGTATATTATAGAGAATAGCAGTCCCTGTGTATATTATAGAGAATAGCAGTCCCTGTGTATATTATAGAGAATAGCAGTCACTGTGTATATTATAGAGAATAGCAGTCCCTGTGTATATTATAGAGAAGAACATTCCCTGTGTATATTATAGAGAATAGCAGCCCCTGTGTATATTATAGAGAATAGCAGCCCCTGTGTATATTATAGAGAATAGCAGTCCCTGTGTATATTATAGAGAATAGCAGTCCCTGTGTATATTATAGAGAATAGCAGTCCCTGTGTATATTATAGAGAATTGCAGTCCCTGTGTATATTATAGAGAATAGCAGTCCCTGTGTGTATTACAGAGAATAGCAGCCCCTGTGTATATTATAGAGAATAGCAGCACCTGTGTATATTATAGTGAATAGATGTCCCTGTGTATATTATAAAGAATAGCAGCCCCAGTGTGTATTAGAGATAATTGCAGCCCCTGTGTATATTATAGAGAATAGCAGTCCCTGTGAATATTATAGAGAATAGCAGTCACTGTGTATATTATAGAGAACAGCAGCCCCTGTGTATATTATAGAGAATAGCAGTCCCTGTGTATATTATAGGGAATAGCAGCCCCTGTTTATATCATAAAGAATAGCACCTCATGTGTATATTATAGAAAATAGCAGCCACTATGTGTATTAAAGAGAATAGCAGCCCCTGTGTATGTTATAGAGAATAGCAGTCCCTGTGTATAATATAGGGAATAGCAGTCCCTGTGTATATTATAGAGAATATCAGCCCCTGTGTATATTATAGAGAATAGCAGCACCTGTGTATATTATAGAGAATAGCAGTCCCTGTGTATATTATAGAGAATAGCAGTCCCTGTGTATATTATAGAGAATAGCAGCTCCTGTGTATATTATAGAGAATAGCAGTCCCTGTGTATAATATAGAGAATAGCAGTCCCTGTGTATATTATAGAGAATAGCAGCACCTGTGTATATTATAGAGAATAGCAGTCCATGTGTATATTATAGAGAAAAGCAGCCGCTGTGTATATTATAGAGAATAGCAGCCCCTGTTTATATCATAAAGAATAGCAGCTCCTGTGTATATTATAGGGAATAGCAGCCCCTGAGTATGTTATAGACAATAGCAGCACCTGAGTGTATTACAGAGAATAGCAGCCCCTGTGTGTCTTTTCAAGAATAGCAGCCCCTGTGTATATTGTGAGAATAGCAGCCCCTGTTTATATTGTAGAGAATAACAGCCCCTGTGTACATTATAGAGAATAGCAGCCCCTGTGTATATTACAGAGAATAGCAGCCCCTGTGTAAATTGTAGAGAATAGGAGCCCCTGTGTATATTATAGAGAATAGCAGTCCCTGTGTGTATTATAGAGAATAACAGTCCCTGTGTATATTATAGAGAATAGCAGTCCCTGTGTATATTATAGAGAATAGCAGTCCCTGTGTATATTATAGAGAATAGCAGTCCCTGTGTATATAATAGAGAATAACAGCCCCTGTGTGTATTAAAGAGAATAGCAGCCTTTGTGTATATTATAGAGAATAGCAGCCCCTGTGTATATTATAGAGAATAGCAGACCCTATGTATATTGTAGAGAATAGCAGTCCCTGTGTATGTTATAGAGAATAGCAGCCCCTGTGTATATTACAGAGAATAGCAGTCCCTGTGTATATTGTAGAGAATAGCAGTCCCTGTGTATATTGTAGAGAATAGCAGTCCCTGTGTGTATTATAGAGAATAACAGTCCCTGTGTATGTTATAGAGAATAGCAGCCCCTGTGTGTATTATAGAGAATAGCAGCTCCTGTGTATATTATAGAGAATAGCAGTCCCTGTGTATATTATAGAGAATAGCAGTCCCTGTGTATATTATAGAGAATAGCTGTCCCTGTGTATATTATAGAGAATAGCAGTCCCTGTCTATATTATAGAGAATAGCAGTCCCTGTGTATATTATAGAGAATAGCAGCCCCTGTGTATATTATAGAGAATAGCAGACCCTGTGTATATTATATAGAATAGCAGTCCCTGTGTATATTATAGAGAATAACAGTCCCTGTGTATATTATGGAGAATAGCAGCCCCTGTGTATATTATAGAGAATAGCAGTCCCTGTGTATATTATAGAGAATAGCAGTCCCTGTGTATATTATAGAGAATAGCAGTCCCTGTGTATATTATAGAGAATAGCAGTCCCTGTGTATATTATAGAGAATAGCAGTCCCTGTGTATATTATAGAGAATAACATTCCCTGTGTATATTATAGAGAATAGCAGCCCCTGTGTATATTATAGAGAATAGCAGCCCCTGTGTATATTATAGAGAATAGCAGTCCCTGTGTATATTATAGAGAATAGCAGTCCCTGTGTATATTATAGAGAATAGCAGCCCCTGTGTATATTATAGAGAATATCAGCCCCTGTGTACATTCTAGAGAATAACAGCCCCTGTGTATATTATAGAGAACAGCAGCCCCTGTGTACATTATAGAGAATAGCAGTCCCTGTGTATATTATAGAGAATAGCAGTCCCTGTGTATATTATAGAGAATAGCAGCCCCTGGGTATATTATAGAGAATAGCAGCCCCTATGTGTATTTTAGAGAATAGCACTCCCTGTGTATATAATAGAGAATAGCAGTCCCTGTGTGTATTATAGAGAATAGCAGTACTTGTGTATATTATAGAGAATAGCAGCCCCGTGTGTATTATAGAGAATAGCAGCCTCTGTGTATATTATAGAGAATAACAGCCCCTGTGTATATTATAGAGAATAGCAGCCCCTGTGTATATTATAGAGAATTGCAGTCCCTGTGTATATTATAGAGAATAGCAGTCACTGTGTATATTATAGAGAATAGCAGTCCCTGTGTATATTATAGAGAATAGCAGTCCCTGTGTATATTATAGAGAATCGCAGTCCCTGTGTATATTATAGAGAATAGCAGTCCCTGTGTATATTATAGAGAATAGCAGTCCCTGTGTATATTATAGAGAATAGCAGTCCCTGTGTATATAATAGAGAATAACAGCCCCTGTGTGTATTATAGAGAATAGCAGCCCCAGTGTGTATTATAGTGAATAGCAGACCCTGTGTATATTATAAAGAATAGCAGCCCCTGTGTGTATTAAAGAGAATAGCAGCCTTTGTGTATATTATAGAGAATAGCAGCCCCTGTGTATATTATAGAGAATAGCAGACCCTATGTATATTGTAGAGAATAGCAGTCCCTGTGTATGTTATAGAGAATAGCAGCCCCTGTGTATATTACAGAGAATAGCAGTCCCTGTGTATATTGTAGAGAATAGCAGTCCCTGTGTATATTGTAGAGAATAGCAGACCCTGTGTGTATTATAGAGAATAACAGTCCCTGTGTATGTTATAGAGAATAGCAGCCCCTGTGTGTATTATAGAGAATAGCAGCTCCTGTGTATATTATAGAGAATAGCAGTCCCTGTGTATATTATAGAGAATAGCAGTCCCTGTGTATATTATAGAGAGTAGCAGACCCTATGTATATTGTAGAGAATAGCAGTCCCTGTGTATGTTATAGAGAATAGCAGCCCCTGTGTATATTACAGAGAATAGCAGTCCCTGTGTATATTGTAGAGAATAGCAGTCCCTGTGTATTTTGTTGAGAATTGCAGTCCCTGTGTGTATTATAGAGAATAACAGTCCCTGTGTATGTTATAGAGAATAGCAGCCCCTGTGTGTATTATAGAGAATAGCAGCTCCTGTGTATATTATAGAGAATAGCAGTCCCTGTGTATATTATAGAGAATAGCAGTCCCTGTGTATATTATAGAGAATAGCTGTCCCTGTGTATATTATAGAGAATAGCAGTCCCTGTGTATATTATAGAGAATAGCAGTCCCTGTGTATATTATAGAGAATAGCAGCCCCTGTGTATATTATAGAGAATAGCAGACCCTGTGTATATTATATAGAATAGCAGTCCCTGTGTATATTATAGAGAATAACAGTCCCTGTGTATATTATGGAGAATAGCAGCCCCTGTGTATATTATAGAGAATAGCAGTCCCTGTGTATATTATAGAGAATAGCAGTCCCTGTGTATATTATAGAGAATAGCAGTCCCTGTGTATATTATAGAGAATAGCAGTCCCTGTGTATATTATAGAGAATAGCAGACCCTATGTATATTGTAGAGAATAGCAGTCCCTGTGTATGTTATAGAGAATAGCAGCCCCTGTGTATATTACAGAGAATAGCAGTCCCTGTGTATATTGTAGAGAATAGCAGTCCCTGTGTATATTGTAGAGAATAGCAGACCCTGTGTGCATTATAGAGAATAACAGTCCCTGTGTATGTTATAGAGAATAGCAGCCCCTGTGTGTATTATAGAGAATAGCAGCTCCTGTGTATATTATAGAGAATAGCAGTCCCTGTGTATATTATAGAGAATAGCAGTCCCTGTGTATATTATAGAGAGTAGCAGACCCTATGTATATTGTAGAGAATAGCAGTCCCTGTGTATGTTATAGAGAATAGCAGCCCCTGTGTATATTACAGAGAATAGCAGTCCCTGTGTATATTATAGAGAATAGCAGTCCCTGTGTATTTTGTAGAGAATTGCAGTCCCTGTGTGTATTATAGAGAATAACAGTCCCTGTGTATGTTATAGAGAATAGCAGCCCCTGTGTGTATTATAGAGAATAGCAGCTCCTGTGTATATTATAGAGAATAGCAGTCCCTGTGTATATTATAGAGAATAGCAGTCCCTGTGTATATTATAGAGAATAGCTGTCCCTGTGTATATTATAGAGAATAGCAGTCCCTGTGTATATTATAGAGAATAGCAGTCCCTGTGTATATTATAGAGAATAGCAGCCCCTGTGTATATTATAGAGAATAGCAGACCCTGTGTATATTATATAGAATAGCAGTCCCTGTGTATATTATAGAGAATAACAGTCCCTGTGTATATTATGGAGAATAGCAGCCCCTGTGTATATTATAGAGAATAGCAGTCCCTGTGTATATTATAGAGAATAGCAGTCCCTGTGTATATTATAGAGAATATCAGCCCCTGTGTACATTATAGAGAATAACAGCCCCTGTGTATATTATAGAGAACAGCAGCCCCTGTGTACATTATAGAGAATAGCAGTCCCTGTGTATATTATAGAGAATAGCAGTCCCTGTGTATATTATAGAGAATAGCAGCCCCTGGGTATATTATAGAGAATAGCAGCCCCTATGTGTATTTTAGAGAATAGCAGTCCCTGTGTATATTATAGAGAATAGCAGTCCCTGTGTGTATTATAGAGAATAGCAGTCCCTGTGTATATTATAGAGAATAGCAGCCCCTGTGTGTATTATAGAGAATAGCAGCCCCTGTGTATATTATAGAGAATAGCAGCCCCTGTGTATATTATAGAGAATAACAGCCCCTGTGTATATTATAGAGAATAGCAGTCCCTGTGTATATTATAGAGAATAACAGCCCCTGTGTATATTATAGAGAATAGCAGCCCCTGTGTATATTATAGAGAATAGCAGTCCCTTTGTATATTATAGAGAATAGCAGTCACTGTTTATATTATAGAGAATGGCAGTCCCTGTGTATATTATAGAGAATAGCAGTCCCTGTGTATATTATAGAGAATAGCAGCCCCTGTGTGTATTATAGAGAATAGCAGTCCCTGTGTATATTATAGAGAATAACAGCCCCTGTGTATATTATAGAGAATAGCAGCCACTGTGTATATTATAGAGAATCGCAGCCCCTGTGTATATTATAGAGAATAGCCGCCCCTGTGTGTATTATAGAGAATAGCAGCCCCTGTGTATATTATATAGAATAGCAGCCCCTGTGTATATTATAGAGAATAGCAGTCCCTGTGTATATTATAGAGAATAGCAGTCCCTGTGTATATTATAGAGAATAGCAGTCCCTGTGTATATTATAGAGAATAGCAGCCCCTGTGTATATTATAGAGAATAGCAGTCCCTGTTTATATAATAGAGAATAACAGCCCCTGTGTGTACTATAGAGAATAGCAGGCCCAGTGTGTATTATAGTGAATAGCAGACCCTGTGTATATTATAAAGAATAGCAGCCCCTGTGTGTATTAAAGAGAATAGCAGCCTTTGTGTATATTATAGAGAATAGCAGCCCCTGTGTATATTATAGAGAATAGCAGACCCTATGTATATTGTAGAGAATAGCAGTCCCTGTGTATGTTCAAGAGAATAGCAGTCCCTGTGTATATTATAGAGAATAGCAGTCCCTGTGTATATTGTAGAGAATAGCAGTCCCTGTGTATATTGTAGAGAATAGCAGTCCCTGTGTATATTATAGAGAATAACAGCCCCTGTGTATATTATAGAGAATAGCAGCCCCTGTGTATATTATAGAGAATAGCAGCCCCTGTGTATATTATAGAGAATAACAGCCCCTGTGTATATTATAGAGAATAGCAGCCCCTGTGTATATTATAGAGAATATCAGCCCCTGTGTACATTCTAGAGAATAACAGCCCCTGTGTATATTATAGAGAATAGCAGCCCCTGTGTACATTATAGAGAATAGCAGTCCCTGTGTATATTATAGAGAATAGCAGTCCCTGTCTATATTATAGAGAATAGCAGCCCCTGGGTATATTATAGAGAATAGCAGCCCCTATGTGTATTTTAGAGAATAGCAGTCCCTGTGTATATTATAGAGAATAGCAGTCCCTGTGTGTATTATAGAGAATAGCAGTCCCTGTGTATATTATAGAGAATAGCAGCCCCGTGTGTATTATAGAGAATAGCAGCCCCTGTGTATATTATAGAGAATAGCAGCCCCTGTGTATATTATAGAGAATAGCAGCCCCTGTGTATATTATAGAGAATAGCAGTCCCTGTGTATATTATAGAGAATAACAGCCCCTGTGTATATTCTAGAGAATAGCAGCCCCTGTGTATATTATAGAGAATAGCAGTCCCTGTGTATATTATAGAGAATAGCAGTCACTGTGTATATTATAGAGAATAGCAGTCCCTGTGTATATTATAGAGAATAGCAGTCCCTGTGTATATTATAGAGAATAGCAGTCCCTGTGTATATTATAGAGAATAGCAGTCCCTGTGTATATTATAGAGAATAGCAGTCCCTGTGTATATTATAGAGAATAGCAGTCCCTGTGTATATAATAGAGAATAACAGCCCCTGTGTGTATTATAGAGAATAGCAGCCCCAGTGTGTATTATAGTGAATAGCAGACCCTGTGTATATTATAAAGAATAGCAGCCCCTGTGTGTATTAAAGAGATTAGCAGCCTTTGTGCATATTATAGAGAATAGCAGCCCCTGTGTATATTATAGAGAATAGCAGACCCTATGTATATTGTAGAGAATAGCAGTCCCTGTGTATGTTATAGAGAATAGCAGCCCCTGTGTATATTACAGAGAATAGCAGTCCCTGTGTATATTGTAGAGAATAGCAGTCCCTGTGTATATTGTAGAGAATAGCAGTCCCTGTGTGTATTATAGAGAATAACAGTCCCTGTGTATGTTATAGAGAATAGCAGCCCCTGTGTATATTATAGAGAATATCAGCCCCTGTGTACATTCTAGAGAATAACAGCCCCTGTGTATATTATAGAGAATAGCAGTCCCTGTGTATATTATAGAGAATAACAGTCCCTGTGTATATTATGGAGAATAGCAGCCCCTGTGTATATTATAGAGAATAGCAGTCCCTGTGTATATTATAGAGAATAGCAGTCCCTGTGTATATTATAGAGAATAGCAGTCCCTGTGTATATTATAGAGAATAGCAGTCCCTGTGTATATTATAGAGAATAGCAGTCCCTGTGTATATTATAGAGAATAACATTCCCTGTGTGTATTATAGAGAATAGCAGCTCCTGTGTATATTATAGAGAATAGCAGTCCCTGTGTATATTATAGAGAATAGCAGTCCCTGTGTATATTATAGAGAATAGCTGTCCCTGTGTATATTATAGAGAATAGCAGTCCCTGTGTATATTATAGAGAATAGCAGTCCCTGTGTATATTATAGAGAATAGCAGCCCCTGTGTATATTATAGAGAATAGCAGACCCTGTGTATATTATATAGAATAGCAGTCCCTGTGTATATTATAGAGAATAACAGTCCCTGTGTATATTATGGAGAATAGCAGCCCCTGTGTATATTATAGAGAATAGCAGTCCCTGTGTATATTATAGAGAATAGCAGTCCCTGTGTATATTATAGAGAATAGCAGTCCCTGTGTATATTATAGAGAATAGCAGTCCCTGTGTATATTATAGAGAATAGCAGACCCTATGTATATTGTAGAGAATAGCAGTCCCTGTGTATGTTATAGAGAATAGCAGCCCCTGTGTATATTACAGAGAATAGCAGTCCCTGTGTATATTGTAGAGAATAGCAGTCCCTGTGTATATTGTAGAGAATAGCAGACCCTGTGTGCATTATAGAGAATAACAGTCCCTGTGTATGTTATAGAGAATAGCAGCCCCTGTGTGTATTATAGAGAATAGCAGCTCCTGTGTATATTATAGAGAATAGCAGACCCTATGTATATTGTAGAGAATAGCAGTCCCTGTGTATGTTATAGAGAATAGCAGCCCCTGTGTATATTACAGAGAATAGCAGTCCCTGTGTATATTGTAGAGAATAGCAGTCCCTGTGTATATTGTAGAGAATAGCAGACCCTGTGTGCATTATAGAGAATAACAGTCCCTGTGTATGTTATAGAGAATAGCAGCCCCTGTGTGTATTATAGAGAATAGCAGCTCCTGTGTATATTATAGAGAATAGCAGTCCCTGTGTATATTATAGAGAATAGCAGTCCCTGTGTATATTATAGAGAGTAGCAGACCCTATGTATATTGTAGAGAATAGCAGTCCCTGTGTATGTTATAGAGAATAGCAGCCCCTGTGTATATTACAGAGAATAGCAGTCCCTGTGTATATTATAGAGAATAGCAGTCCCTGTGTATTTTGTAGAGAATTGCAGTCCCTGTGTGTATTATAGAGAATAACAGTCCCTGTGTATGTTATAGAGAATAGCAGCCCCTGTGTGTATTATAGAGAATAGCAGCTCCTGTGTATATTATAGAGAATAGCAGTCCCTGTGTATATTATAGAGAATAGCAGTCCCTGTGTATATTATAGAGAATAGCTGTCCCTGTGTATATTATAGAGAATAGCAGTCCCTGTGTATATTATAGAGAATAGCAGTCCCTGTGTATATTATAGAGAATAGCAGCCCCTGTGTATATTATAGAGAATAGCAGACCCTGTGTATATTATATAGAATAGCAGTCCCTGTGTATATTATAGAGAATAACAGTCCCTGTGTATATTATGGAGAATAGCAGCCCCTGTGTATATTATAGAGAATAGCAGTCCCTGTGTATATTATAGAGAATAGCAGTCCCTGTGTATATTATAGAGAATATCAGCCCCTGTGTACATTATAGAGAATAACAGCCCCTGTGTATATTATAGAGAACAGCAGCCCCTGTGTACATTATAGAGAATAGCAGTCCCTGTGTATATTATAGAGAATAGCAGTCCCTGTGTATATTATAGAGAATAGCAGCCCCTGGGTATATTATAGAGAATAGCAGCCCCTATGTGTATTTTAGAGAATAGCAGTCCCTGTGTATATTATAGAGAATAGCAGTCCCTGTGTGTATTATAGAGAATAGCAGTCCCTGTGTATATTATAGAGAATAGCAGCCCCTGTGTGTATTATAGAGAATAGCAGCCCCTGTGTATATTATAGAGAATAGCAGCCCCTGTGTATATTATAGAGAATAACAGCCCCTGTGTATATTATAGAGAATAGCAGTCCCTGTGTATATTATAGAGAATAACAGCCCCTGTGTATATTATAGAGAATAGCAGCCCCTGTGTATATTATAGAGAATAGCAGTCCCTTTGTATATTATAGAGAATAGCAGTCACTGTTTATATTATAGAGAATGGCAGTCCCTGTGTATATTATAGAGAATAGCAGTCCCTGTGTATATTATAGAGAATAGCAGCCCCTGTGTGTATTATAGAGAATAGCAGTCCCTGTGTATATTATAGAGAATAACAGCCCCTGTGTATATTATAGAGAATAGCAGCCACTGTGTATATTATAGAGAATCGCAGCCCCTGTGTATATTATAGAGAATAGCCGCCCCTGTGTGTATTATAGAGAATAGCAGCCCCTGTGTATATTATATAGAATAGCAGCCCCTGTGTATATTATAGAGAATAGCAGTCCCTGTGTATATTATAGAGAATAGCAGTCCCTGTGTATATTATAGAGAATAGCAGTCCCTGTGTATATTATAGAGAATAGCAGCCCCTGTGTATATTATAGAGAATAGCAGTCCCTGTTTATATAATAGAGAATAACAGCCCCTGTGTGTACTATAGAGAATAGCAGGCCCAGTGTGTATTATAGTGAATAGCAGACCCTGTGTATATTATAAAGAATAGCAGCCCCTGTGTGTATTAAAGAGAATAGCAGCCTTTGTGTATATTATAGAGAATAGCAGCCCCTGTGTATATTATAGAGAATAGCAGACCCTATGTATATTGTAGAGAATAGCAGTCCCTGTGTATGTTCAAGAGAATAGCAGTCCCTGTGTATATTATAGAGAATAGCAGTCCCTGTGTATATTGTAGAGAATAGCAGTCCCTGTGTATATTGTAGAGAATAGCAGTCCCTGTGTATATTATAGAGAATAACAGCCCCTGTGTATATTATAGAGAATAGCAGCCCCTGTGTATATTATAGAGAATAGCAGCCCCTGTGTATATTATAGAGAATAACAGCCCCTGTGTATATTATAGAGAATAGCAGCCCCTGTGTATATTATAGAGAATATCAGCCCCTGTGTACATTCTAGAGAATAACAGCCCCTGTGTATATTATAGAGAATAGCAGCCCCTGTGTACATTATAGAGAATAGCAGTCCCTGTGTATATTATAGAGAATAGCAGTCCCTGTCTATATTATAGAGAATAGCAGCCCCTGGGTATATTATAGAGAATAGCAGCCCCTATGTGTATTTTAGAGAATAGCAGTCCCTGTGTATATTATAGAGAATAGCAGTCCCTGTGTGTATTATAGAGAATAGCAGTCCCTGTGTATATTATAGAGAATAGCAGCCCCGTGTGTATTATAGAGAATAGCAGCCCCTGTGTATATTATAGAGAATAGCAGCCCCTGTGTATATTATAGAGAATAGCAGCCCCTGTGTATATTATAGAGAATAGCAGTCCCTGTGTATATTATAGAGAATAACAGCCCCTGTGTATATTCTAGAGAATAGCAGCCCCTGTGTATATTATAGAGAATAGCAGTCCCTGTGTATATTATAGAGAATAGCAGTCACTGTGTATATTATAGAGAATAGCAGTCCCTGTGTATATTATAGAGAATAGCAGTCCCTGTGTATATTATAGAGAATAGCAGTCCCTGTGTATATTATAGAGAATAGCAGTCCCTGTGTATATTATAGAGAATAGCAGTCCCTGTGTATATTATAGAGAATAGCAGTCCCTGTGTATATAATAGAGAATAACAGCCCCTGTGTGTATTATAGAGAATAGCAGCCCCAGTGTGTATTATAGTGAATAGCAGACCCTGTGTATATTATAAAGAATAGCAGCCCCTGTGTGTATTAAAGAGATTAGCAGCCTTTGTGCATATTATAGAGAATAGCAGCCCCTGTGTATATTATAGAGAATAGCAGACCCTATGTATATTGTAGAGAATAGCAGTCCCTGTGTATGTTATAGAGAATAGCAGCCCCTGTGTATATTACAGAGAATAGCAGTCCCTGTGTATATTGTAGAGAATAGCAGTCCCTGTGTATATTGTAGAGAATAGCAGTCCCTGTGTGTATTATAGAGAATAACAGTCCCTGTGTATGTTATAGAGAATAGCAGCCCCTGTGTATATTATAGAGAATATCAGCCCCTGTGTACATTCTAGAGAATAACAGCCCCTGTGTATATTATAGAGAATAGCAGTCCCTGTGTATATTATAGAGAATAACAGTCCCTGTGTATATTATGGAGAATAGCAGCCCCTGTGTATATTATAGAGAATAGCAGTCCCTGTGTATATTATAGAGAATAGCAGTCCCTGTGTATATTATAGAGAATAGCAGTCCCTGTGTATATTATAGAGAATAGCAGTCCCTGTGTATATTATAGAGAATAGCAGTCCCTGTGTATATTATAGAGAATAACATTCCCTGTGTGTATTATAGAGAATAGCAGCTCCTGTGTATATTATAGAGAATAGCAGTCCCTGTGTATATTATAGAGAATAGCAGTCCCTGTGTATATTATAGAGAATAGCTGTCCCTGTGTATATTATAGAGAATAGCAGTCCCTGTGTATATTATAGAGAATAGCAGTCCCTGTGTATATTATAGAGAATAGCAGCCCCTGTGTATATTATAGAGAATAGCAGACCCTGTGTATATTATATAGAATAGCAGTCCCTGTGTATATTATAGAGAATAACAGTCCCTGTGTATATTATGGAGAATAGCAGCCCCTGTGTATATTATAGAGAATAGCAGTCCCTGTGTATATTATAGAGAATAGCAGTCCCTGTGTATATTATAGAGAATAGCAGTCCCTGTGTATATTATAGAGAATAGCAGTCCCTGTGTATATTATAGAGAATAGCAGACCCTATGTATATTGTAGAGAATAGCAGTCCCTGTGTATGTTATAGAGAATAGCAGCCCCTGTGTATATTACAGAGAATAGCAGTCCCTGTGTATATTGTAGAGAATAGCAGTCCCTGTGTATATTGTAGAGAATAGCAGACCCTGTGTGCATTATAGAGAATAACAGTCCCTGTGTATGTTATAGAGAATAGCAGCCCCTGTGTGTATTATAGAGAATAGCAGCTCCTGTGTATATTATAGAGAATAGCAGTCCCTGTGTATATTATAGAGAATAGCAGTCCCTGTGTATATTATAGAGAGTAGCAGACCCTATGTATATTGTAGAGAATAGCAGTCCCTGTGTATATTATAGAGAATAGCAGTCCCTGTGTATATTATAGAGAATAGCAGCCCCTGTGTATATTATAGAGAATAGCAGACCCTGTGTATATTATATAGAATAGCAGTCCCTGTGTATATTATAGAGAATAACAGTCCCTGTGTATATTATGGAGAATAGCAGCCCCTGTGTATATTATAGAGAATAGCAGTCCCTGTGTATATTATAGAGAATAGCAGTCCCTGTGTATATTATAGAGAATAGCAGTCCCTGTGTATATTATAGAGAATAGCAGTCCCTGTGTATATTATAGAGAATAGCAGTCCCTGTGTATATTATAGAGAATAACATTCCCTGTGTATATTATAGAGAATAGCAGCCCCTGTGTATATTATAGAGAATAGCAGCCCCTGTGTATATTATAGAGAATAGCAGTCCCTGTGTATATTATAGAGAATAGCAGTCCCTGTGTATATTACAGAGAATAGCAGCCCCTGTGTATATTATAGAGAATAACAGCCCCTGTGTATATTATAGAGAATAGCAGCCCCTGTGTATATTATAGAGAATATCAGCCCCTGTGTACATTCTAGAGAATAACAGCCCCTGTGTATATTATAGAGAACAGCAGCCCCTGTGTACATTATAGAGAATAGCAGTCCCTGTGTATATTATAGAGAATAGCAGTCCCTGTGTATATTATAGAGAATAGCAGCCCCTGGGTATATTATAGAGAATAGCAGCCCCTATGTGTATTTTAGAGAATAGCAGTCCCTGTGTATATTATAGAGAATAGCAGTCCCTGTGTGTATTATAGAGAATAGCATTCCCTGTGTATATTATAGAGAATAGCAGCCCCGTGTGTATTATAGAGAATAGCAGCCCCTGTGTATATTACAGAGAATAGCAGCCCCTGTGTATATTATAGAGAATAGCAGCCCCTGTGTATATTATAGAGAATAGCAGTCCCTGTGTATATTATAGAGAATAACAGCCCCTGTGTATATTATAGAGAATAGCAGCCCCTGTGTATATTATAGAGAATAGCAGTCCCTGTGTATATTATAGAGAATAGCAGTCACTGTGTATATTATAGAGAATAGCAGTCCCTGTGTATTTTATAGAGAATAGCAGTCCCTGTGTATATTATAGAGAATAGCAGCCCCTGTGTATATTATAGAGAATAGCAGTCCCTGTGTATATTATTGAGAATAGCAGTCCCTGGGTATATTGTAGAGAATAGCAGTCCCTGTGTATATTGTAGAGAATAGCAGTCCCTGTGTATATTATAGAGAATAACAGCCCCTGTGTATATTATAGAGAATAGCAGCCCCTGTGTATATTATAGAGAATAGCAGCCCCTGTGTATATTATAGAGAATAGCAGCGCCTGTGTATATTATAGAGAATATCAGCCCCTGTGTACATTATAGAGAATAACAGCCCCTGTGTATATTATAGAGAACAGCAGCCCCTGTGTACATTATAGAGAATAGCAGTCCCTGTGTATATTATAGAGAATAGCAGTCCCTGTGTATATTATAGAGAATAGCAGCCCCTGGGTATATTATAGAGAATAGCAGCCCCTATGTGTATTTTAGAGAATAGCAGTCCCTGTGTATATTATAGAGAATAGCAGTCCCTGTGTGTATTATAGAGAATAGCAGTCCCTGTGTATATTATAGAGAATAGCAACCCCTGTGTGTATTATAGAGAATAGCAGCCCCTGTGTATATTATAGAGAATAGCAGCCCCTGTGTATATTATAGAGAATAACAGCCCCTGTGTATATTATAGAGAATAGCAGTCCCTGTGTATATTATAGAGAATAACAGCCCCTGTGTATATTATAGAGAATAGCAGCCCCTGTGTATATTATAGAGAATAGCAGTCCCTTTGTATATTATAGAGAATAGCAGTCACTGTTTATATTATAGAGAATGGCAGTCCCTGTGTATATTATAGAGAATAGCAGTCCCTGTGTATATTATAGAGAATAGCAGCCCCTGTGTGTATTATAGAGAATAGCAGTCCCTGTGTATATTATAGAGAATAACAGCCCCTGTGTATATTATAGAGAATAGCAGCCACTGTGTATATTATAGAGAATCGCAGCCCCTGTGTATATTATAGAGAATAGCCGCCCCTGTGTGTATTATAGAGAATAGCAGCCCCTGTGTATATTATATAGAATAGTAGCCCCTGTGTATATTATAGAGAATAGCAGTCCCTGTGTATATTATAGAGAATAGCAGTCCCTGTGTATATTATAGAGAATAGCAGTCCCTGTGTATATTATAGAGAATAGCAGCCCCTGTGTATATTATAGAGAATAGCAGTCCCTGTTTATATAATAGAGAATAACAGCCCCTGTGTGTACTATAGAGAATAGCAGGCCCAGTGTGTATTATAGTGAATAGCAGACCCTGTGTATATTATAAAGAATAGCAGCCCCTGTGTGTATTAAAGAGAATAGCAGCCTTTGTGTATATTATAGAGAATAGCAGCCCCTGTGTATATTATAGAGAATAGCAGACCCTATGTATATTGTAGAGAATAGCAGTCCCTGTGTATGTTCAAGAGAATAGCAGTCCCTGTGTATATTATAGAGAATAGCAGTCCCTGTGTATATTGTAGAGAATAGCAGTCCCTGTGTATATTGTAGAGAATAGCAGTCCCTGTGTATATTATAGAGAATAACAGCCCCTGTGTATATTATAGAGAATAGCAGCCCCTGTGTATATTATAGAGAATAGCAGCCCCTGTGTATATTATAGAGAATAACAGCCCCTGTGTATATTATAGAGAATAGCAGCCCCTGTGTATATTATAGAGAATATCAGCCCCTGTGTACATTCTAGAGAATAACAGCCCCTGTGTATATTATAGAGAATAGCAGCCCCTGTGTACATTATAGAGAATAGCAGTCCCTGTGTATATTATAGAGAATAGCAGTCCCTGTCTATATTATAGAGAATAGCAGCCCCTGGGTATATTATAGAGAATAGCAGCCCCTATGTGTATTTTAGAGAATAGCAGTCCCTGTGTATATTATAGAGAATAGCAGTCCCTGTGTGTATTATAGAGAATAGCAGTCCCTGTGTATATTATAGAGAATAGCAGCCCCGTGTGTATTATAGAGAATAGCAGCCCCTGTGTATATTATAGAGAATAGCAGCCCCTGTGTATATTATAGAGAATAGCAGCCCCTGTGTATATTATAGAGAATAGCAGTCCCTGTGTATATTATAGAGAATAACAGCCCCTGTGTATATTCTAGAGATTAGCAGCCCCTGTGTATATTATAGAGAATAGCAGTCCCTGTGTATATTATAGAGAATAGCAGTCACTGTGTATATTATAGAGAATAGCAGTCCCTGTGTATATTATAGAGAATAGCAGTCCCTGTGTATATTATAGAGAATAACAGCCCCTGTGTATATTCTAGAGAATAGCAGCCCCTGTGTATATTATAGAGAATAGCAGTCCCTGTGTATATTATAGAGAATAGCAGTCACTGTGTATATTATAGAGAATAGCAGTCCCTGTGTATATTATAGAGAATAGCAGTCCCTGTGTATATTATAGAGAATAGCAGTCCCTGTGTATATTATAGAGAATAGCAGTCCCTGTGTATATTATAGAGAATAGCAGTCCCTGTGTATATTATAGAGAATAGCAGTCCCTGTGTATATAATAGAGAATAACAGCCCCTGTGTGTATTATAGAGAATAGCAGCCCCAGTGTGTATTATAGTGAATAGCAGACCCTGTGTATATTATAAAGAATAGCAGCCCCTGTGTGTATTAAAGAGATTAGCAGCCTTTGTGCATATTATAGAGAATAGCAGCCCCTGTGTATATTATAGAGAATAGCAGACCCTATGTATATTGTAGAGAATAGCAGTCCCTGTGTATGTTATAGAGAATAGCAGCCCCTGTGTATATTACAGAGAATAGCAGTCCCTGTGTATATTGTAGAGAATAGCAGTCCCTGTGTATATTGTAGAGAATAGCAGTCCCTGTGTGTATTATAGAGAATAACAGTCCCTGTGTATGTTATAGAGAATAGCAGCCCCTGTGTATATTATAGAGAATATCAGCCCCTGTGTACATTCTAGAGAATAACAGCCCCTGTGTATATTATAGAGAATAGCAGTCCCTGTGTATATTATAGAGAATAACAGTCCCTGTGTATATTATGGAGAATAGCAGCCCCTGTGTATATTATAGAGAATAGCAGTCCCTGTGTATATTATAGAGAATAGCAGTCCCTGTGTATATTATAGAGAATAGCAGTCCCTGTGTATATTATAGAGAATAGCAGTCCCTGTGTATATTATAGAGAATAGCAGTCCCTGTGTATATTATAGAGAATAACATTCCCTGTGTGTATTATAGAGAATAGCAGCTCCTGTGTATATTATAGAGAATAGCAGTCCCTGTGTATATTATAGAGAATAGCAGTCCCTGTGTATATTATAGAGAATAGCTGTCCCTGTGTATATTATAGAGAATAGCAGTCCCTGTGTATATTATAGAGAATAGCAGTCCCTGTGTATATTATAGAGAATAGCAGCCCCTGTGTATATTATAGAGAATAGCAGACCCTGTGTATATTATATAGAATAGCAGTCCCTGTGTATATTATAGAGAATAACAGTCCCTGTGTATATTATGGAGAATAGCAGCCCCTGTGTATATTATAGAGAATAGCAGTCCCTGTGTATATTATAGAGAATAGCAGTCCCTGTGTATATTATAGAGAATAGCAGTCCCTGTGTATATTATAGAGAATAGCAGTCCCTGTGTATATTATAGAGAATAGCAGACCCTATGTATATTGTAGAGAATAGCAGTCCCTGTGTATGTTATAGAGAATAGCAGCCCCTGTGTATATTACAGAGAATAGCAGTCCCTGTGTATATTGTAGAGAATAGCAGTCCCTGTGTATATTGTAGAGAATAGCAGACCCTGTGTGCATTATAGAGAATAACAGTCCCTGTGTATGTTATAGAGAATAGCAGCCCCTGTGTGTATTATAGAGAATAGCAGCTCCTGTGTATATTATAGAGAATAGCAGTCCCTGTGTATATTATAGAGAATAGCAGTCCCTGTGTATATTATAGAGAGTAGCAGACCCTATGTATATTGTAGAGAATAGCAGTCCCTGTGTATATTATAGAGAATAGCAGTCCCTGTGTATATTATAGAGAATAGCAGCCCCTGTGTATATTATAGAGAATAGCAGACCCTGTGTATATTATATAGAATAGCAGTCCCTGTGTATATTATAGAGAATAACAGTCCCTGTGTATATTATGGAGAATAGCAGCCCCTGTGTATATTATAGAGAATAGCAGTCCCTGTGTATATTATAGAGAATAGCAGTCCCTGTGTATATTATAGAGAATAGCAGTCCCTGTGTATATTATAGAGAATAGCAGTCCCTGTGTATATTATAGAGAATAGCAGTCCCTGTGTATATTATAGAGAATAACATTCCCTGTGTATATTATAGAGAATAGCAGCCCCTGTGTATATTATAGAGAATAGCAGCCCCTGTGTATATTATAGAGAATAGCAGTCCCTGTGTATATTATAGAGAATAGCAGTCCCTGTGTATATTACAGAGAATAGCAGCCCCTGTGTATATTATAGAGAATAACAGCCCCTGTGTATATTATAGAGAATAGCAGCCCCTGTGTATATTATAGAGAATATCAGCCCCTGTGTACATTCTAGAGAATAACAGCCCCTGTGTATATTATAGAGAACAGCAGCCCCTGTGTACATTATAGAGAATAGCAGTCCCTGTGTATATTATAGAGAATAGCAGTCCCTGTGTATATTATAGAGAATAGCAGCCCCTGGGTATATTATAGAGAATAGCAGCCCCTATGTGTATTTTAGAGAATAGCAGTCCCTGTGTATATTATAGAGAATAGCAGTCCCTGTGTGTATTATAGAGAATAGCATTCCCTGTGTATATTATAGAGAATAGCAGCCCCGTGTGTATTATAGAGAATAGCAGCCCCTGTGTATATTACAGAGAATAGCAGCCCCTGTGTATATTATAGAGAATAGCAGCCCCTGTGTATATTATAGAGAATAGCAGTCCCTGTGTATATTATAGAGAATAACAGCCCCTGTGTATATTATAGAGAATAGCAGCCCCTGTGTATATTATAGAGAATAGCAGTCCCTGTGTATATTATAGAGAATAGCAGTCACTGTGTATATTATAGAGAATAGCAGTCCCTGTGTATTTTATAGAGAATAGCAGTCCCTGTGTATATTATAGAGAATAGCAGCCCCTGTGTATATTATAGAGAATAGCAGTCCCTGTGTATATTATTGAGAATAGCAGTCCCTGTGTATATTGTAGAGAATAGCAGTCCCTGTGTATATTGTAGAGAATAGCAGTCCCTGTGTATATTATAGAGAATAACAGCCCCTGTGTATATTATAGAGAATAGCAGCCCCTGTGTATATTATAGAGAATAGCAGCCCCTGTGTATATTATAGAGAATAACAGCCCCTGTGTATATTATAGAGAATAGCAGCGCCTGTGTATATTATAGAGAATATCAGCCCCTGTGTACATTATAGAGAATAACAGCCCCTGTGTATATTATAGAGAACAGCAGCCCCTGTGTACATTATAGAGAATAGCAGTCCCTGTGTATATTATAGAGAATAGCAGTCCCTGTGTATATTATAGAGAATAGCAGCCCCTGGGTATATTATAGAGAATAGCAGCCCCTATGTGTATTTTAGAGAATAGCAGTCCCTGTGTATATTATAGAGAATAGCAGTCCCTGTGTGTATTATAGAGAATAGCAGTCCCTGTGTATATTATAGAGAATAGCAACCCCTGTGTGTATTATAGAGAATAGCAGCCCCTGTGTATATTATAGAGAATAGCAGCCCCTGTGTATATTATAGAGAATAACAGCCCCTGTGTATATTATAGAGAATAGCAGTCCCTGTGTATATTATAGAGAATAACAGCCCCTGTGTATATTATAGAGAATAGCAGCCCCTGTGTATATTATAGAGAATAGCAGTCCCTTTGTATATTATAGAGAATAGCAGTCACTGTTTATATTATAGAGAATGGCAGTCCCTGTGTATATTATAGAGAATAGCAGTCCCTGTGTATATTATAGAGAATAGCAGCCCCTGTGTGTATTATAGAGAATAGCAGTCCCTGTGTATATTATAGAGAATAACAGCCCCTGTGTATATTATAGAGAATAGCAGCCACTGTGTATATTATAGAGAATCGCAGCCCCTGTGTATATTATAGAGAATAGCCGCCCCTGTGTGTATTATAGAGAATAGCAGCCCCTGTGTATATTATATAGAATAGTAGCCCCTGTGTATATTATAGAGAATAGCAGTCCCTGTGTATATTATAGAGAATAGCAGTCCCTGTGTATATTATAGAGAATAGCAGTCCCTGTGTATATTATAGAGAATAGCAGCCCCTGTGTATATTATAGAGAATAGCAGTCCCTGTTTATATAATAGAGAATAACAGCCCCTGTGTGTACTATAGAGAATAGCAGGCCCAGTGTGTATTATAGTGAATAGCAGACCCTGTGTATATTATAAAGAATAGCAGCCCCTGTGTGTATTAAAGAGAATAGCAGCCTTTGTGTATATTATAGAGAATAGCAGCCCCTGTGTATATTATAGAGAATAGCAGACCCTATGTATATTGTAGAGAATAGCAGTCCCTGTGTATGTTCAAGAGAATAGCAGTCCCTGTGTATATTATAGAGAATAGCAGTCCCTGTGTATATTGTAGAGAATAGCAGTCCCTGTGTATATTGTAGAGAATAGCAGTCCCTGTGTATATTATAGAGAATAACAGCCCCTGTGTATATTATAGAGAATAGCAGCCCCTGTGTATATTATAGAGAATAGCAGCCCCTGTGTATATTATAGAGAATAACAGCCCCTGTCTATATTATAGAGAATAGCAGCCCCTGTGTATATTATAGAGAATATCAGCCCCTGTGTACATTCTAGAGAATAACAGCCCCTGTGTATATTATAGAGAATAGCAGCCCCTGTGTACATTATAGAGAATAGCAGTCCCTGTGTATATTATAGAGAATAGCAGTCCCTGTCTATATTATAGAGAATAGCAGCCCCTGGGTATATTATAGAGAATAGCAGCCCCTATGTGTATTTTAGAGAATAGCAGTCCCTGTGTATATTATAGAGAATAGCAGTCCCTGTGTGTATTATAGAGAATAGCAGTCCCTGTGTATATTATAGAGAATAGCAGCCCCGTGTGTATTATAGAGAATAGCAGCCCCTGTGTATATTATAGAGAATAGCAGCCCCTGTGTATATTATAGAGAATAGCAGCCCCTGTGTATATTATAGAGAATAGCAGTCCCTGTGTATATTATAGAGAATAACAGCCCCTGTGTATATTCTATAGATTAGCAGCCCCTGTGTATATTATAGAGAATAGCAGTCCCTGTGTATATTATAGAGAATAGCAGTCACTGTGTATATTATAGAGAATAGCAGTCCCTGTGTATATTATAGAGAATAGCAGTCCCTGTGTATATTATAGAGAATAGCAGTCCCTGTGTATATTATAGAGGATAGCAGTCCCTGTGTATATTATAGAGAATAGCAGTCCCTGTGTATATTATAGAGAATAGCAGTCCCTGTGTATATAATAGAGAATAACAGCCCCTGTGTGTATTATAGAGAATAGCAGCCCCAGTGTGTATTATAGTGAATAGCAGACCCTGTGTATATTATAAAGAATAGCAGCCCCTGTGTGTATTAAAGAGATTAGCAGCCTTTGTGTATATTATAGAGAATAGCAGCCCCTGTGTATATTATAGAGAATAGCAGACCCTATGTATATTGTAGAGAATAGCAGTCCCTGTGTATGTTATAGAGAATAGCAGCCCCTGTGTATATTACAGAGAATAGCAGTCCCTGTGTATATTGTAGAGAATAGCAGTCCCTGTGTATATTGTAGAGAATAGCAGTCCCTGTGTGTATTATAGAGAATAACAGTCCCTGTGTATGTTATAGAGAATAGCAGCCCCTGTGTATATTATAGAGTATATCAGCCCCTGTGTACATTCTAGAGAATAACAGCCCCTGTGTATATTATAGAGAATAGCAGCCCCTGTGTACATTATAGAGAATAGCAGTCCCTGTGTATATTATAGAGAATAGCAGTCCCTGTCTATATTATAGAGAATAGCAGCCCCTGGGTATATTATAGAGAATAGCAGCCCCTATGTGTATTTTAGAGAATAGCAGTCCCTGTGTATATTATAGAGAATAGCAGTCCCTGTGTGTATTATAGAGAATAGCAGTCCCTGTGTATATTATAGAGAATAGCAGCCCCGTGTGTATTATAGAGAATAGCAGCCCCTGTGTATATTATAGAGAATAGCAGCCCCTGTGTATATTATAGAGAATAGCAGCCCCTGTGTATATTATAGAGAATAGCAGTCCCTGTGTATATTATAGAGAATAACAGCCCCTGTGTATATTCTAGAGAATAGCAGCCCCTGTGTATATTATAGAGAATAGCAGTCCCTGTGTATATTATAGAGAATAGCAGTCACTGTGTATATTATAGAGAATAGCAGTCCCTGTGTATATTATAGAGAATAGCAGTCCCTGTGTATATTATAGAGAATAGCAGTCCCTGTGTATATTATAGAGAATAGCAGTCCCTGTGTATATTATAGAGAATAGCAGTCCCTGTGTATATTATAGAGAATAGCAGTCCCTGTGTATATAATAGAGAATAACAGCCCCTGTGTGTATTATAGAGAATAGCAGCCCCAGTGTGTATTATAGTGAATAGCAGACCCTGTGTATATTATAAAGAATAGCAGCCCCTGTGTGTATTAAAGAGATTAGCAGCCTTTGTGTATATTATAGAGAATAGCAGCCCCTGTGTATATTATAGAGAATAGCAGACCCTATGTATATTGTAGAGAATAGCAGTCCCTGTGTATGTTATAGAGAATAGCAGCCCCTGTGTATATTACAGAGAATAGCAGTCCCTGTGTATATTGTAGAGAATAGCAGTCCCTGTGTATATTGTAGAGAATAGCAGTCCCTGTGTGTATTATAGAGAATAACAGTCCCTGTGTATGTTATAGAGAATAGCAGCCCCTGTGTGTATTATAGAGAATAGCAGCTCCTGTGTATATTATAGAGAATAGCAGTCCCTGTGTATATTATAGAGAATAGCAGTCCCTGTGTATATTATAGAGAATAGCAGTCCCTGTGTATATTATAGAGAATAGCAGTCCCTGTGTATATTATAGAGAATAGCAGTCCCTGTGTATATAATAGAGAATAACAGCCCCTGTGTGTATTATAGAGAATAGCAGCCCCAGTGTGTATTATAGTGAATAGCAGACCCTGTGTATATTATAAAGAATAGCAGCCCCTGTGTGTATTAAAGAGATTAGCAGCCTTTGTGTATATTATAGAGAATAGCAGCCCCTGTGTATATTATAGAGAATAGCAGACCCTATGTATATTGTAGAGAATAGCAGTCCCTGTGTATGTTATAGAGAATAGCAGCCCCTGTGTATATTACAGAGAATAGCAGTCCCTGTGTATATTGTAGAGAATAGCAGTCCCTGTGTATATTGTAGAGAATAGCAGTCCCTGTGTGTATTATAGAGAATAACAGTCCCTGTGTATGTTATAGAGAATAGCAGCCCCTGTGTGTATTATAGAGAATAGCAGCTCCTGTGTATATTATAGAGAATAGCAGTCCCTGTGTATATTATAGAGAATAGCAGTCCCTGTGTATATTATAGAGAATAGCTGTCCCTGTGTATATTATAGAGAATAGCAGTCCCTGTGTATATTATAGAGAATAGCAGTCCCTGTGTATGTTATAGAGAATAGCAGCCCCTGTGTATATTATAGAGAATAGCAGACCCTGTGTATATTATATAGAATAGCAGTCCCTGTGTATATTATAGAGAATAACAGTCCCTGTGTATATTATGGAGAATAGCAGCCCCTGTGTATATTATAGAGAATAGCAGTCCCTGTGTATATTATAGAGAATAGCAGTCCCTGTGTATATTATAGAGAATAGCAGTCCCTGTGTATATTATAGAGAATAGCAGTCCCTGTGTATATTATAGAGAATAGCAGTCCCTGTGTATATTATAGAGAATAACATTCCCTGGGTATATTATAGAGAATAGCAGCCCCTGTGTATATTATAGAGAATAGCAGCCCCTGTGTATATTATAGAGAATAGCAGTCCCTGTGTATATTATAGAGAATAGCAGTCCCTGTGTATATTATAGAGAATAGCAGTCCCTGTGTATATTATAGAGAATTGCAGTCCCTGTGTATATTATAGAGAATAGCAGTCCCTGTGTGTATTACAGAGAATAGCAGCCCCTGTGTATATTATAGAGAATAGCAGCACCTGTGTATATTATAGTGAATAGATGTCCCTGTGTATATTATAAAGAATAGCAGCCCCAGTGTGTATTAGAGATAATTGCAGCCCCTGTGTATATTATAGAGAATAGCAGTCCCTGTGAATATTATAGAGAATAGCAGTCACTGTGTATATTATAGAGAACAGCAGCCCCTGTGTATATTATAGAGAATAGCAGTCCCTGTGTATATTATAGGGAATAGCAGCCCCTGTTTATATCATAAAGAATAGCACCTCATGTGTATATTATAGAAAATAGCAGCCACTATGTGTATTAAAGAGAATAGCAGCCCCTGTGTATGTTATAGAGAATAGCAGTCCCTGTGTATAATATAGGGAATAGCAGTCCCTGTGTATATTATAGAGAATATCAGCCCCTGTGTATATTATAGAGAATAGCAGCACCTGTGTATATTATAGAGAATAGCAGTCCCTGTGTATATTATAGAGAATAGCAGTCCCTGTGTATATTATAGAGAATAGCAGCTCCTGTGTATATTATAGAGAATAGCAGTCCCTGTGTATAATATAGAGAATAGCAGTCCCTGTGTATATTATAGAGAATAGCAGCACCTGTGTATATTATAGAGAATAGCAGTCCCTGTGTATATTATAGAGAAAAGCAGCCGCTGTGTATATTATAGAGAATAGCAGCCCCTGTTTATATCATAAAGAATAGCAGCTCCTGTGTATATTATAGGGAATAGCAGCCCCTGAGTATGTTATAGACAATAGCAGCACCTGAGTGTATTACAGAGAATAGCAGCCCCTGTGTGTCTTTTCAAGAATAGCAGCCCCTGTGTATATTGTGAGAATAGCAGCCCCTGTTTATATTGTAGAAAATAACAGCCCCTGTGTACATTATAGAGAATAGCAGCCCCTGTGTATATTACAGAGAATAGCAGCCCCTGTGTAAATTGTAGAGAATAGGAGCCCCTGTGTATATTATAGAGAATAGCAGTCCCTGTGTGTATTATAGAGAATAACAGTCCCTGTGTATATTATAGAGAATAGCAGTCCCTGTGTATATTATAGAGAATAGCAGCCCCTGTGTATATTATAGACAATAGCAGCCCCTGTGTATATTATAGAGAATAGCAGCCCCTGTGTATATTATAGAGAATAGCAGCCCCTGTGTATATTATAGAGAATAGCAGTCCCTGTGTATATTATAGAGAATAGCAGCCCCTGTGTATATTATAGAGTATAGAAGCCCCTGTGTATATTATAGAGAATAGGAGTCCCTGTGTATATTATAGAGAATAGCAGTCCCTGTGTATATTATGGAGAATAGCAGTCCCTGTGTATATGATAGAGAATAGCAGCCCCTGTGTATGTTATAGAGAATAACAGCCCCTGTGTATATTATAGAGAAGAGCAGTCCCTGTGTGTATTATAGAGAATAGCAGCCCCTGTGTATATTATAGAGAATAGCAGCCCCTGTGTATATTATAGAGAATAGCAGTCCCTGTGTATATTATAGAGAATAGCAGACTCTGTGTATATTATAGAGTATAGAAGCCCCTGTGTATATTATAGAGAATAGCAGTCCCTGTGTATATTATAGTGAATAGCAGTCCCTGTGTATAGTATAGAGAATAGCAGTCCCTGTGTATATTATAGAGAATAGCAGCCCCTGTGTATATTATAGAGTATAGAAGCCCCTGTGTATATTATAGAGGATAGCAGTCCCTGTATATATTATAGAGAATAGCAGTCCCTGTGTATAATATAGAGAATAGCACTCCCTGTGTGTATTATAGATAATAGCAGTCCCTGTGTATATTATAGAGAATAACAGTCCCTGTGTATATTATAGAGAATAGCAGTCCCTGTGTGTATTATAGAGAATAGCAGCCCCTGTGTATATTGCAGAGAATAGCAGCCCCTGTGTATATTATAGAGAATAGCAGCCCTTGCGTATATTAGAGAGAATAGCAGCCCCTGTGTATATTATAGAGAATAGCAGTCCCTGTGTGTATTATAGAGAATAGCAGCCCCTGAGTGTATTATAGAGAATAGCAGTCCCTGTGTATGTTATAGAGAATAGCAGTCCCTTTGTGAATTATAGAGAATAGCAGTCCCTGTGTATATTATAGAGAATAGCAGTCCCTGTGTATATTATAGAGAATAGCAGTCCCTGTGTATATTATAGAGAATAACAGTCCCTGTGTATATTATAGAGAATAGCAGTCCCTGTGTGTATTATAGAGAATAGCAGCCCCTGTGTGTATTATAGAGAATAGCAGTCCCTGTGCATGTTATAGAGAATAGCAGTCCCTGTGTGTATTATAGAGAATAGCAGTCCCTGTGTATATTATAGAGAATAGCAGCCCCTGTGTATATTATAGAGAATAGCAGCCCCTGTGTATATTACAGATAATAACAGTCCCTGTGTATATTATAGAGAATTGCAGTACCTGTGTATATTATAGAATAGCAGTCCCTGTGTATATTATAGAGAATAGCAGTCCCTGTGTATATTATAGAGAATAGCAGCCCCTGTGTATATTGCAGAGAATTGCAGCCCCTGTGTATATTATATAGAATAGCAGTCCCTGTGTATATTATAGAGAATAACAGCCCCTGTGTGTATTATAGAGAATAGCAGTCCCTGTGTATATTATAGAGAATAGCAGCCCCTGTGTATATTATAGAGAATAGCAGACCCTGTGTATATTATATAGAATAGCAGTCCCTGTGTATATTATAGAGAATAACAGTCCCTGTGTATATTATGGAGAATAGCAGCCCCTGTGTATATTATAGAGAATAGCAGCCCCTGTGTATATTATAGAGAATAGCAGTCCCTGTGTATATTATAGAGAATAGCAGTCCCTGTGTATATTATAGAGAATAGCAGTCCCTGTGTATATTATAGAGAATTGCAGTCCCTGTGTATATTATAGAGAATAGCAGTCCCTGTGTGTATTACAGAGAATAGCAGCCCCTGTGTATATTATAGAGAATAGCAGCACCTGTGTATATTATAGTGAATAGATGTCCCTGTGTATATTATAAAGAATAGCAGCCCCAGTGTGTATTAGAGATAATTGCAGCCCCTGTGTATATTATAGAGAATAGCAGTCCCTGTGAATATTATAGAGAATAGCAGTCACTGTGTATATTATAGAGAACAGCAGCCCCTGTGTATATTATAGAGAATAGCAGTCCCTGTGTATATTATAGGGAATAGCAGCCCCTGTTTATATCATAAAGAATAGCACCTCATGTGTATATTATAGAAAATAGCAGCCACTATGTGTATTAAAGAGAATAGCAGCCCCTGTGTATGTTATAGAGAATAGCAGTCCCTGTGTATAATATAGGGAATAGCAGTCCCTGTGTATATTATAGAGAATATCAGCCCCTGTGTATATTATAGAGAATAGCAGCACCTGTGTATATTATAGAGAATAGCAGTCCCTGTGTATATTATAGAGAATAGCAGTCCCTGTGTATATTATAGAGAATAGCAGCTCCTGTGTATATTATAGAGAATAGCAGTCCCTGTGTATAATATAGAGAATAGCAGTCCCTGTGTATATTATAGAGAATAGCAGCACCTGTGTATATTATAGAGAATAGCAGTCCCTGTGTATATTATAGAGAAAAGCAGCCGCTGTGTATATTATAGAGAATAGCAGCCCCTGTTTATATCATAAAGAATAGCAGCTCCTGTGTATATTATAGGGAATAGCAGCCCCTGAGTATGTTATAGACAATAGCAGCACCTGAGTGTATTACAGAGAATAGCAGCCCCTGTGTGTCTTTACAAGAATAGCAGCCCCTGTGTATATTGTGAGAATAGCAGCCCCTGTTTATATTGTAGAGAATAACAGCCCCTGTGTACATTATAGAGAATAGCAGCCCCTGTGTATATTACAGAGAATAGCAGCCCCTGTGTAAATTGTAGAGAATAGGAGCCCCTGTGTATATTATAGAGAATAGCAGTCCCTGTGTGTATTATAGAGAATAACAGTCCCTGTGTATATTATAGAGAATAGCAGTCCCTGTGTATATTATAGAGAATAGCAGCCCCTGTGTATATTATAGACAATAGCAGCCCCTGTGTATATTATAGAGAATAGCAGCCCCTGTGTATATTATACAGAATAGCAGCCCCTGTGTATATTATAGAGAATAGCAGCCCCTGTGTATATTATAGAGAATAGCAGTCCCTGTGTATATTATAGAGAATAGCAGCCCCTGTGTATATTATAGAGTATAGAAGCCCCTGTGTATATTATAGAGAATAGCAGTCCCTGTGTATATTATAGAGAATAGCAGTCCCTGTGTATATTATGGAGAATAGCAGTCCCTGTGTATATGATAGAGAATAGCAGCCCCTGTGTATGTTATAGAGAATAACAGCCCCTGTGTATATTATAGAGAATAGCAGTCCCTGTGTGTATTATAGAGAATAGCAGCCCCTGTGTATATTATAGAGAATAGCAGCCCCTGTGTATATTATAGAGAATAGCAGTCCCTGTGTATATTATAGAGAATAGCAGACCCTGTGTATATTATAGAGTATAGAAGCCCCTGTGTATATTATAGAGAATAGCAGTCCCTGTGTATATTATAGTGAATAGCAGTCCCTGTGTATAGTATAGAGAATAGCAGTCCCTGTGTATATTATAGAGAATAGCAGCCCCTGTGTATATTATAGAGTATAGAAGCCCCTGTGTATATTATAGAGGATAGCAGTCCCTGTATATATTATAGAGAATAGCAGTCCCTGTGTATAATATAGAGAATAGCACTCCCTGTGTGTATTATAGATAATAGCAGTCCCTGTGTATATTATAGAGAATAACAGTCCCTGTGTATATTATAGAGAATAGCAGTCCCTGTGTGTATTATAGAGAATAGCAGCCCCTGTGTATATTGCAGAGAATAGCAGCCCCTGTGTATATTATAGAGAATAGCAGCCCTTGTGTATATTAGAGAGAATAGCAGCCCCTGTGTATATTATAGAGAATAGCAGTCCCTGTGTGTATTATAGAGAATAGCAGCCCCTGAGTGTATTATAGAGAATAGCAGTCCCTGTGCATGTTATAGAGAATAGCAGTCCCTTTGTGTATTATAGAGAATAGCAGTCCCTGTGTATATTATAGAGAATAGCAGTCCCTGTGTATATTATAGAGAATAGCAGTCCCTGTGTATATTATAGAGAATAACAGTCCCTGTGTATATTATAGAGAATAGCAGTCCCTGTGTGTATTATAGAGAATAGCAGCCCCTGTGTGTATTATAGAGAATAGCAGTCCCTGTGCATGTTATAGAGAATAGCAGTCCCTGTGTGTATTATAGAGAATAGCAGTCCCTGTGTATATTATAGAGAATAGCAGCCCCTGTGTATATTATAGAGAATAGCAGCCCCTGTGTATATTACAGAGAATAACAGTCCCTGTGTATATTAAAGAGAATTGCAGTACCTGTGTATATTATAGAATAGCAGTCCCTGTGTATGTTATAGAGAATAGCAGTCCCTGTGTATATTATAGAGAATAGCAGCCCCTGTGTATATTGCAGAGAATTGCAGCCCCTGTGTATATTATATAGAATAGCAGTCCCTGTGTATATTATAGAGAATAACAGCCCCTGTGTGTATTATAGAGAATAGCAGTCCCTGTGTATATTATAGAGAATTGCAGCCCCTGTGTATATTATAGAGAATAGCAGACCCTGTGTATATTATATAGAATAGCAGTCCCTGTGTATATTATAGAGAATAACAGTCCCTGTGTATATTATGGAGAATAGCAGCCCCTGTGTATATTATAGAGAATAGCAGTCCCTGTGTATATTATAGAGAATAGCAGTCCCTGTGCATATTATAGAGAATAGCAGTCCCTGTGTATATTATAGAGAATAGCAGTCCCTGTGTATATTATAGAGAATAGCAGCCCCAGTGTGTATTATAGTGAATAGCAGACCCTGTGTATATTATAAAGAATAGCAGCCCCTGTGTGTATTAAAGAGAATAGCAGCCTTTGTGTATATTATAGAGAATAGCAGCCCCTGTGTATATTATAGAGAATAGCAGACCCTATGTATATTGTAGAGAATAGCAGTCCCTGTGTATGTTATAGAGAATAGCAGCCCCTGTGTATATTACAGAGAATAGCAGTCCCTGTGTATACTGTAGAGAATAGCAGTCCCTGGGTATATTGTAGAGAATAGCAGTCCCTGTGTGTATTATAGAGAATAACAGTCCCTGTGTATGTTATAGAGAATAGCAGCCCCTGTGTGTATTATAGAGAATAGCAGCTCCTGTGTATATTATAGAGAATAGCAGTCCCTGTGTATATTATAGAGAATAGCAGTCCCTGTGTATATTATAGAGAATAGCTGTCCCTGTGTATATTATAGAGAATAGCAGTCCCTGTGTATATTATAGAGAATAGCAGTCCCTGTGTATGTTATAGAGAATAGCAGCCCCTGTGTATATTATAGAGAATAGCAGACCCTGTGTATATTATATAGAATAGCAGTCCCTGTGTATATTATAGAGAATAACAGTCCCTGTGTATATTATGGAGAATAGCAGCCCCTGTGTATATTATAGAGAATAGCAGTCCCTGTGTATATTATAGAGAATAGCAGTCCCTGTGTATATTATAGAGAATAGCAGTCCCTGTGTATATTATAGAGAATAGCAGTCCCTGTGTATATTATAGAGAATAGCAGTCCCTGTGTATATTATAGAGAATAACATTCCCTGTGTATATTATAGAGAATAGCAGCCCCTGTGTATATTATAGAGAATAGCAGCCCCTGTGTATATTATAGAGAATAGCAGTCCCTGTGTATATTATAGAGAATAGCAGTCATTGTGTATATTATAGAGAATAGCAGTCCCTGTGTATATTATAGAGAATTGCAGTCCCTGTGTATATTATAGAGAATAGCAGTCCCTGTGTGTATTACAGAGAATAGCAGCCCCTGTGAATATTATAGAGAATAGCAGCACCTGTGTATATTATAGTGAATAGATGTCCCTGTGTATATTATAAAGAATAGCAGCCCCAGTGTGTATTAGAGATAATTGCAGCCCCTGTGTATATTATAGAGAATAGCAGTCCCTGTGAATATTATAGAGAATAGCAGTCACTGTGTATATTATAGAGAATAGCAGCCCCTGTGTATATTATAGAGAATAGCAGTCCCTGTGTATATTATAGGGAATAGCAGCCCCTGTTTATATCATAAAGAATAGCACCTCATGTGTATATTATAGAAAATAGCAGCCACTATGTGTATTAAAGAGAATAGCAGCCCCTGTGTATGTTATAGAGAATAGCAGTCCCTGTGTATAATATAGGGAATAGCAGTCCCTGTGTATATTATAGAGAATATCAGCCCCTGTGTATATTATAGAGAATAGCAGTCCCTGTGTATAATATAGAGAATAGCAGTCCCTGTGTATATTATAGAGAATAGCAGCACCTGTGTATATTATAGAGAATAGCAGTCCCTGTGTATATTATAGAGAATAGCAGTCCCTGTGTATATTATAGAGAATAGCAGCTCCTGTGTATATTATAGAGAATAGCAGTCCCTGTGTATAATATAGAGAATAGCAGTCCCTGTGTATATTATAGAGAATAGCAGCACCTGTGTATATTATAGAGAAAAGCAGCCGCTGTGTATATTATAGAGAATAGCAGCCCCTGTTTATATCATAAAGAATAGCAGCTCCTGTGTATATTATAGGGAATAGCAGCCCCTGAGTATGTTATAGACAATAGCAGCACCTGAGTGTATTACAGAGAATAGCAGCCCCTGTGTGTCTTTTCAAGAATAGCAGCCCCTGTGTATATTGTGAGAATAGCAGCCCCTGTTTATATTGTAGAGAATAACAGCCCCTGTGTACATTATAGAGAATAGCAGCCCCTGTGTATATTACAGAGAATAGCAGCCCCTGTGTAAATTGTAGAGAATAGGAGCCCCTGTGTATATTATAGAGAATAGCAGTCCCTGTGTGTATTATAGAGAATAACAGTCCCTGTGTATATTATAGAGAATAGCAGTCCCTGTGTATATTATAGAGAATAGCAGCCCCTGTGTATATTATAGACAATAGCAGCCCCTGTGTATATTATAGAGAATAGCAGCCCCTGTGTATATTATAGAGAATAGCAGCCCCTGTGTATATTATAGAGAATAGCAGCCCCTGTGTATATTATAGAGAATAGCAGTCCCTGTGTATATTATAGAGAATAGCAGCCCCTGTGTATATTATAGAGTATAGAAGCCCCTGTGTATATTATAGAGAATAGCAGTCCCTGTGTATATTATAGAGAATAGCAGTCCCTGTGTATATTATAGAGAATAGCAGTCCCTGTGTATATTATGGAGAATAGCAGTCCCTGTGTATATTATAGAGAATAGCAGCCCCTGTGTATGTTATAGAGAATAACAGCCCCTGTGTATATTATAGAGAATAGCAGTCCCTGTGTGTATTATAGAGAATAGCAGCCCCTGTGTATATTATAGAGAATAGCAGACCCTGTGTATATTATAGAGTATAGAAGCCCCTGTGTATATTATAGAGAATAGCAGTCCCTGTGTATATTATAGAGAATAGCAGTCCCTGTGTATAGTATAGAGAATAGCAGTCCCTGTGTATATTATAGAGAATAGCAGCCCCTGTGTATATTATAGAGTATAGAAGCCCCTGTGTATATTATAGAGGATAGCAGTCCCTGTATATATTATAGAGAATAGCAGTCCCTGTGTATAATATAGAGAATAGCACTCCCTGTGTGTATTATAGATAATAGCAGTCCCTGTGTATATTATAGAGAATAACAGTCCCTGTGTATATTATAGAGAATAGCAGTCCCTGTGTGTATTATAGAGAATAGCAGCCCCTGTGTATATTGCAGAGAATAGCAGCCCCTGTGTATATTATAGAGAATAGCAGCCCTTGTGTATATTAGAGAGAATAGCAGCCCCTGTGTATATTATAGAGAATAGCAGTCCCTGTGTGTATTATAGAGAATAGCAGCCCCTGAGTGTATTATAGAGAATAGCAGTCCCTGTGTATGTTATAGAGAATAGCAGTCCCTTTGTGTATTATAGAGAATAGCAGTCCCTGTGTATATTATAGAGAATAGCAGTCCCTGTGTATGTTATAGAGAATAGCAGTCCCTGTGTATATTATAGAGAATAGCAGTCCCTGTGTATAATATAGAGAATAACAGTCCCTGTGTATATTATAGAGAATAGCAGTCCCTGTGTGTATTATAGAGAATAGCAGCCCCTGTGTGTATTATAGAGAATAGCAGTCCCTGTGTATGTTATAGAGAATAGCAGTCCCTGTGTGTATTATAGAGAATAGCAGTCCCTGTGTATATTAAAGAGAATAGCAGCCCCTGTGTATATTATAGAGAATAGCAGCCCCTGTGTATATTACAGAGAATAACAGTCCCTGTGTATATTATAGAGAATTGCAGTCCCTGTGTATATTATAGAATAGCAGTCCCTGTGTATATTATAGAGAATAGCAGTCCCTGTGTATATTATAGAGAATAGCAGCCCCTGTGTATATTGCAGAGAATAGCAGCCCCTGTGTATATTATATAGAATAGCAGTCCCTGTGTATATTATAGAGAATAACAGCCCCTGTGTGTATTATAGAGAATAGCAGTCCCTGTGTATATTATAGAGAATAGCAGCCCCTGTGTATATTATAGAGAATAGCAGACCCTGTGTATATTATATAGAATAGCAGTCCCTGTGTATATTATAGAGAATAACAGTCCCTGTGTATATTATGGAGAATAGCAGCCCCTGTGTATATTATAGAGAATAGCAGTCCCTGTGTATATTATAGAGAATAGCAGTCCCTGTGCATATTATAGAGAATAGCAGTCCCGGTGTATATTATAGAGAATAGCAGTCCCTGTGTATATTATAGAGAATAGCAGTCCCTGTGTATATTATAGAGAATAACATTCCCTGTGTATATTATAGAGAATAGCAGCCCCTGTGTATATTATAGAGAATAGCAGCCCCTGTGTATATTATAGAGAATAGCAGCCCCTGTGTATATTATAGAGAATAGCAGTCCCTGTGTATGTTATAGAGAATAGCAGTCCCTGTGTATATTATAGAGAATAGCAGACCCTGTGTATATTATATAGAATAGCAGTCCCTGTGTATATTATAGAGAATAACAGTCCCTGTGTATATTATGGAGAATAGCAGCCCCTGTGTATATTATAGAGAATAGCAGTCCCTGTGTATATTATAGAGAATAGCAGTCCCTGTGTATATTATAGAGAATAGCAGTCCCTGTGTATATTATAGAGAATAGCAGTCCCTGTGTATATTATAGAGAATAGCAGTCCCTGTGTATATTATAGAGAATAACATTCCCTGTGTATATTATAGAGAATAGCAGCCCCTGTGTATATTATAGAGAATAGCAGCCCCTGTGTATATTATAGAGAATAGCAGTCCCTGTGTATATTATAGAGAATAGCAGTCATTGTGTATATTATAGAGAATAGCAGTCCCTGTGTATATTATAGAGAATTGCAGTCCCTGTGTATATTATAGAGAATAGCAGTCCCTGTGTGTATTACAGAGAATAGCAACCCCTGTGTATATTATAGAGAATAGCAGCACCTGTGTATATTATAGTGAATAGATGTCCCTGTGTATATTATAAAGAATAGCAGCCCCAGTGTGTATTAGAGATAATTGCAGCCCCTGTGTATATTATAGAGAATAGCAGTCCCTGTGAATATTATAGAGAATAGCAGTCACTGTGTATATTATAGAGAATAGCAGCCCCTGTGTATATTATAGAGAATAGCAGTCCCTGTGTATATTATAGGGAATAGCTGCCCCTGTTTATATCATAAAGAATAGCACCTCATGTGTATATTATAGAAAATAGCAGCCACTATGTGTATTAAAGAGAATAGCAGCCCCTGTGTATGTTATAGAGAATAGCAGTCCCTGTGTATAATATAGGGAATAGCAGTCCCTGTGTATATTATAGAGAATATCAGCCCCTGTGTATATTATAGAGAATAGCAGTCCCTGTGTATAATATAGAGAATAGCAGTCCCTGTGTATATTATAGAGAATAGCAGCACCTGTGTATATTATAGAGAATAGCAGTCCCTGTGTATATTATAGAGAATAGCAGTCCCTGTGTATATTATAGAGAATAGCAGCTCCTGTGTATATTATAGAGAATAGCAGTCCCTGTGTATAATATAGAGAATAGCAGTCCCTGTGTATATTATAGAGAATAGCAGCACCTGTGTATATTATAGAGAAAAGCAGCCGCTGTGTATATTATAGAGAATAGCAGCCCCTGTTTATATCATAAAGAATAGCAGCTCCTGTGTATATTATAGGGAATAGCAGCCCCTGAGTATGTTATAGACAATAGCAGCACCTGAGTGTATTACAGAGAATAGCAGCCCCTGTGTGTCTTTTCAAGAATAGCAGCCCCTGTGTATATTGTGAGAATAGCAGCCCCTGTTTATATTGTAGAGAATAACAGCCCCTGTGTACATTATAGAGAATAGCAGCCCCTGTGTATATTACAGAGAATAGCAGCCCCTGTGTAAATTGTAGAGAATAGGAGCCCCTGTGTATATTATAGAGAATAGCATTCCCTGTGTGTATTATAGAGAATAACAGTCCCTGTGTATATTATAGAGAATAGCAGTCCCTGTGTATATTATAGAGAATAGCAGCCCCTGTGTATATTATAGACAATAGCAGCCCCTGTGTATATTATAGAGAATAGCAGCCCCTGTGTATATTATAGAGAATAGCAGCCCCTGTGTATATTATAGAGAATAGCAGCCCCTGTGTATATTATAGAGAATAGCAGTCCCTGTGTATATTATAGAGAATAGCAGCCCCTGTGTATATTATAGAGTATAGAAGCCCCTGTGTATATTATAGAGAATAGCAGTCCCTGTGTATATTATAGAGAATAGCAGTCCCTGTGTATATTATAGAGAATAGCAGTCCCTGTGTATATTATGGAGAATAGCAGTCCCTGTGTATATTATAGAGAATAGCAGCCCCTGTGTATGTTATAGAGAATAACAGCCCCTGTGTATATTATAGAGAATAGCAGTCCCTGTGTGTATTATAGAGAATAGCAGCCCCTGTGTATATTATAGAGAATAGCAGACCCTGTGTATATTATAGAGTATAGAAGCCCCTGTGTATATTATAGAGAATAGCAGTCCCTGTGTATATTATAGAGAATAGCAGTCCCTGTGTATAGTATAGAGAATAGCAGTCCCTGTGTATATTATAGAGAATAGCAGCCCCTGTGTATATTATAGAGTATAGAAGCCCCTGTGTATATTATAGAGGATAGCAGTCCCTGTATATATTATAGAGAATAGCAGTCCCTGTGTATAATATAGAGAATAGCACTCCCTGTGTGTATTATAGATAATAGCAGTCCCTGTGTATATTATAGAGAATAACAGTCCCTGTGTATATTATAGAGAATAGCAGTCCCTGTGTGTATTATAGAGAATAGCAGCCCCTGTGTATATTGCAGAGAATAGCAGCCCCTGTGTATATTATAGAGAATAGCAGCCCTTGTGTATATTAGAGAGAATAGCAGCCCCTGTGTATATTATAGAGAATAGCAGTCCCTGTGTGTATTATAGAGAATAGCAGCCCCTGAGTGTATTATAGAGAATAGCAGTCCCTGTGTATGTTATAGAGAATAGCAGTCCCTTTGTGTATTATAGAGAATAGCAGTCCCTGTGTATATTATAGAGAATAGCAGTCCCTGTGTATGTTATAGAGAATAGCAGTCCCTGTGTATATTATAGAGAATAGCAGTCCCTGTGTATATTATAGAGAATAACAGTCCCTGTGTATATTATAGAGAATAGCAGTCCCTGTGTGTATTATAGAGAATAGCAGCCCCTGTGTGTATTATAGAGAATAGCAGTCCCTGTGTATGTTATAGAGAATAGCAGTCCCTGTGTGTATTATAGAGAATAGCAGTCCCTGTGTATATTAAAGAGAATAGCAGCCCCTGTGTATATTATAGAGAATAGCAGCCCCTGTGTATATTACAGAGAATAACAGTCCCTGTGTATATTATAGAGAATTGCAGTCCCTGTGTATGTTATAGAGAATAGCAGTCCCTGTGTATATTATAGAGAATAGCAGACCCTGTGTATATTATATAGAATAGCAGTCCCTGTGTATATTATAGAGAATAACAGTCCCTGTGTATATTATGGAGAATAGCAGCCCCTGTGTATATTATAGAGAATAGCAGTCCCTGTGTATATTATAGAGAATAGCAGTCCCTGTGTATATTATAGAGAATAGCAGTCCCTGTGTATATTATAGAGAATAGCAGTCCCTGTGTATATTATAGAGAATAGCAGTCCCTGTGTATATTATAGAGAATAACATTCCCTGTGTATATTATAGAGAATAGCAGCCCCTGTGTATATTATAGAGAATAGCAGCCCCTGTGTATATTATAGAGAATAGCAGTCCCTGTGTATATTATAGAGAATAGCAGTCATTGTGTATATTATAGAGAATAGCAGTCCCTGTGTATATTATAGAGAATTGCAGTCCCTGTGTATATTATAGAGAATAGCAGTCCCTGTGTGTATTACAGAGAATAGCAGCCCCTGTGTATATTATAGAGAATAGCAGCACCTGTGTATATTATAGTGAATAGATGTCCCTGTGTATATTATAAAGAATAGCAGCCCCAGTGTGTATTAGAGATAATTGCAGCCCCTGTGTATATTATAGAGAATAGCAGTCCCTGTGAATATTATAGAGAATAGCAGTCACTGTGTATATTATAGAGAATAGCAGCCCCTGTGTATATTATAGAGAATAGCAGTCCCTGTGTATATTATAGGGAATAGCTGCCCCTGTTTATATCATAAAGAATAGCACCTCATGTGTATATTATAGAAAATAGCAGCCACTATGTGTATTAAAGAGAATAGCAGCCCCTGTGTATGTTATAGAGAATAGCAGTCCCTGTGTATAATATAGGGAATAGCAGTCCCTGTGTATATTATAGAGAATATCAGCCCCTGTGTATATTATAGAGAATAGCAGTCCCTGTGTATAATATAGAGAATAGCAGTCCCTGTGTATATTATAGAGAATAGCAGCACCTGTGTATATTATAGAGAATAGCAGTCCCTGTGTATATTATAGAGAATAGCAGTCCCTGTGTATATTATAGAGAATAGCAGCTCCTGTGTATATTATAGAGAATAGCAGTCCCTGTGTATAATATAGAGAATAGCAGTCCCTGTGTATATTATAGAGAATAGCAGCACCTGTGTATATTATAGAGAAAAGCAGCCGCTGTGTATATTATAGAGAATAGCAGCCCCTGTTTATATCATAAAGAATAGCAGCTCCTGTGTATATTATAGGGAATAGCAGCCCCTGAGTATGTTATAGACAATAGCAGCACCTGAGTGTATTACAGAGAATAGCAGCCCCTGTGTGTCTTTTCAAGAATAGCAGCCCCTGTGTATATTGTGAGAATAGCAGCCCCTGTTTATATTGTAGAGAATAACAGCCCCTGTGTACATTATAGAGAATAGCAGCCCCTGTGTATATTACAGAGAATAGCAGCCCCTGTGTAAATTGTAGAGAATAGGAGCCCCTGTGTATATTATAGAGAATAGCAGTCCCTGTGTGTATTATAGAGAATAACAGTCCCTGTGTATATTATAGAGAATAGCAGTCCCTGTGTATATTATAGAGAATAGCAGCCCCTGTGTATATTATAGACAATAGCAGCCCCTGTGTATATTATAGAGAATAGCAGCCCCTGTGTATATTATAGAGAATAGCAGCCCCTGTGTATATTATAGAGAATAGCAGCCCCTGTGTATATTATAGAGAATAGCAGTCCCTGTGTATATTATAGAGAATAGCAGCCCCTGTGTATATTATAGAGTATAGAAGCCCCTGTGTATATTATAGAGAATAGCAGTCCCTGTGTATATTATAGAGAATAGCAGTCCCTGTGTATATTATAGAGAATAGCAGTCCCTGTGTATATTATGGAGAATAGCAGTCCCTGTGTATATTATAGAGAATAGCAGCCCCTGTGTATGTTATAGAGAATAACAGCCCCTGTGTATATTATAGAGAATAGCAGTCCCTGTGTGTATTATAGAGAATAGCAGCCCCTGTGTATATTATAGAGAATAGCAGACCCTGTGTATATTATAGAGTATAGAAGCCCCTGTGTATATTATAGAGAATAGCAGTCCCTGTGTATATTATAGAGAATAGCAGTCCCTGTGTATAGTATAGAGAATAGCAGTCCCTGTGTATATTATAGAGAATAGCAGCCCCTGTGTATATTATAGAGTATAGAAGCCCCTGTGTATATTATAGAGGATAGCAGTCCCTGTATATATTATAGAGAATAGCAGTCCCTGTGTATAATATAGAGAATAGCACTCCCTGTGTGTATTATAGATAATAGCAGTCCCTGTGTATATTATAGAGAATAACAGTCCCTGTGTATATTATAGAGAATAGCAGTCCCTGTGTGTATTATAGAGAATAGCAGCCCCTGTGTATATTGCAGAGAATAGCAGCCCCTGTGTATATTATAGAGAATAGCAGCCCTTGTGTATATTAGAGAGAATAGCAGCCCCTGTGTATATTATAGAGAATAGCAGTCCCTGTGTGTATTATAGAGAATAGCAGCCCCTGAGTGTATTATAGAGAATAGCAGTCCCTGTGTATGTTATAGAGAATAGCAGTCCCTTTGTGTATTATAGAGAATAGCAGTCCCTGTGTATATTATAGAGAATAGCAGTCCCTGTGTATGTTATAGAGAATAGCAGTCCCTGTGTATATTATAGAGAATAGCAGTCCCTGTGTATATTATAGAGAATAACAGTCCCTGTGTATATTATAGAGAATAGCAGTCCCTGTGTGTATTATAGAGAATAGCAGCCCCTGTGTGTATTATAGAGAATAGCAGTCCCTGTGTATGTTATAGAGAATAGCAGTCCCTGTGTGTATTATAGAGAATAGCAGTCCCTGTGTATATTAAAGAGAATAGCAGCCCCTGTGTATATTATAGAGAATAGCAGCCCCTGTGTATATTACAGAGAATAACAGTCCCTGTGTATATTATAGAGAATTGCAGTCCCTGTGTATATTATAGAATAGCAGTCCCTGTGTATATTATAGAGAATAGCAGTCCCTGTGTATATTATAGAGAATAGCAGCCCCTGTGTATATTGCAGAGAATAGCAGCCCCTGTGTATATTATATAGAATAGCAGTCCCTGTGTATATTATAGAGAATAACAGCCCCTGTGTGTATTATAGAGAATAGCAGTCCCTGTGTATATTATAGAGAATAGCAGCCCCTGTGTATATTATAGAGAATAGCAGACCCTGTGTATATTATATAGAATAGCAGTCCCTGTGTATATTATAGAGAATAACAGTCCCTGTGTATATTATGGAGAATAGCAGCCCCTGTGTATATTATAGAGAATAGCAGTCCCTGTGTATATTATAGAGAATAGCAGTCCCTGTGCATATTATAGAGAATAGCAGTCCCGGTGTATATTATAGAGAATAGCAGTCCCTGTGTATATTATAGAGAATAGCAGTCCCTGTGTATATTATAGAGAATAACATTCCCTGTGTATATTATAGAGAATAGCAGCCCCTGTGTATATTATAGAGAATAGCAGCCCCTGTGTATATTATAGAGAATAGCAGTCCCCGTGTATATTATAGAGAATAGCAGTCCCTGTGTATATTATAGAGAATAGCAGTCCCTGTGTATATTATAGAGAATTGCAGTCCCTGTGTATATTATAGAGAATAGCAGTCCCTGTGTGTATTACAGAGAATAGCAGCCCCTGTGTATATTATAGAGAATAGCAGCACCTGTGTATATTATAGTGAATAGATGTCCCTGTGTATATTATAAAGAATAGCAGCCCCAGTGTGTATTAGAGATAATTGCAGCCCCTGTGTATATTATAGAGAATAGCAGTCCCTGTGAATATTATAGAGAATAGCAGTCACTGTGTATATTATAGAGAATAGCAGCCCCTGTGTATATTATAGAGAATAGCAGTCCCTGTGTATATTATAGGGAATAGCTGTCCCTGTTTATATCATAAAGAATAGCACCTCATGTGTATATTATAGAAAATAGCAGCCACTATGTGTATTAAAGAGAATAGCAGCCCCTGTGTATGTTATAGAGAATAGCAGTCCCTGTGTATAATATAGGGAATAGCAGTCCCTGTGTATATTATAGAGAATATCAGCCCCTGTGTATATTATAGAGAATAGCAGTCCCTGTGTATAATATAGAGAATAGCAGTCCCTGTGTATATTATAGAGAATAGCAGCACCTGTGTATATTATAGAGAATAGCAGTCCCTGTGTATATTATAGAGAATAGCAGTCCCTGTGTATATTATAGAGAATAGCAGCTCCTGTGTATATTATAGAGAATAGCAGTCCCTGTGTATAATATAGAGAATAGCAGTCCCTGTGTATATTATAGAGAATAGCAGCACCTGTGTATATTATAGAGAAAAGCAGCCGCTGTGTATATTATAGAGAATAGCAGCCCCTGTTTATATCATAAAGAATAGCAGCTCCTGTGTATATTATAGGGAATAGCAGCCCCTGAGTATGTTATAGACAATAGCAGCACCTGAGTGTATTACAGAGAATAGCAGCCCCTGTGTGTCTTTTCAAGAATAGCAGCCCCTGTGTATATTGTGAGAATAGCAGCCCCTGTTTATATTGTAGAGAATAACAGCCCCTGTGTACATTATAGAGAATAGCAGCCCCTGTGTATATTACAGAGAATAGCAGCCCCTGTGTAAATTGTAGAGAATAGGAGCCCCTGTGTATATTATAGAGAATAGCAGTCCCTGTGTGTATTATAGAGAATAACAGTCCCTGTGTATATTATAGAGAATAGCAGTCCCTGTGTATATTATAGAGAATAGCAGCCCCTGTGTATATTATAGAGAATAGCAGCCCCTGTGTATTTTATAGAGAATAGCAGCCCCTGTGTATATTATAGAGAATAGCAGTCCCTGTGTATATTATAGAGAATAGCAGCCCCTGTGTATATTATAGAGTATAGAAGCCCCTGTGTATATTATAGAGAATAGCAGTCCCTGTGTATATTATAGAGAATAGCAGCCCCTGTGTATATTATAGAGAATAGCAGCCCCTGTGTATATTATAGAGAATAGCAGCCCCTGTGTATATTATAGAGAATAGCAGTCCCTGTGTATATTATAGAGAATAGCAGCCCCTGTGTATATTATAGAGTATAGAAGCCCCTGTGTATATTATAGAGAATAGCAGTCCCTGTGTATATTATAGAGAATAGCAGTCCCTGTGTATATTATAGAGAATAGCAGTCCCTGTGTATATTATGGAGAATAGCAGTCCCTGTGTATATTATAGAGAATAGCAGCCCCTGTGTATGTTATAGAGAATAACAGCCCCTGTGTATATTATAGAGAATAGCAGTCCCTGTGTGTATTATAGAGAATAGCAGCCCCTGTGTATATTATAGAGAATAGCAGACCCTGTGTATATTATAGAGTATAGAAGCCCCTGTGTATATTATAGAGAATAGCAGTCCCTGTGTATATTATAGAGAATAGCAGTCCCTGTGTATAGTATAGAGAATAGCAGTCCCTGTGTATATTATAGAGAATAGCAGCCCCTGTGTATATTATAGAGTATAGAAGCCCCTGTGTATATTATAGAGGATAGCAGTCCCTGTATATATTATAGAGAATAGCAGTCCCTGTGTATAATATAGAGAATAGCACTCCCTGTGTGTATTATAGATAATAGCAGTCCCTGTGTATATTATAGAGAATAACAGTCCCTGTGTATATTATAGAGAATAGCAGTCCCTGTGTGTATTATAGAGAATAGCAGCCCCTGTGTATATTGCAGAGAATAGCAGCCCCTGTGTATATTATAGAGAATAGCAGCCCTTGTGTATATTAGAGAGAATAGCAGCCCCTGTGTATATTATAGAGAATAGCAGTCCCTGTGTGTATTATAGAGAATAGCAGCCCCTGAGTGTATTATAGAGAATAGCAGTCCCTGTGTATGTTATAGAGAATAGCAGTCCCTTTGTGTATTATAGAGAATAGCAGTCCCTGTGTATATTATAGAGAATAGCAGTCCCTGTGTATGTTATAGAGAATAGCAGTCCCTGTGTATATTATACAGAATAGCAGTCCCTGTGTATATTATAGAGAATAACAGTCCCTGTGTATATTATAGAGAATAGCAGTCCCTGTGTGTATTATAGAGAATAGCAGCCCCTGTGTGTATTATAGAGAATAGCAGTCCCTGTGTATGTTATAGAGAATAGCAGTCCCTGTGTGTATTATAGAGAATAGCAGTCCCTGTGTATATTAAAGAGAATAGCAGCCCCTGTGTATATTATAGAGAATAGCAGCCCCTGTGTATATTACAGAGAATAACAGTCCCTGTGTATATTATAGAGAATTGCAGTCCCTGTGTATATTATAGAATAGCAGTCCCTGTGTATATTATAGAGAATAGCAGTCCCTGTGTATATTATAGAGAATAGCAGCCCCTGTGTATATTGCAGAGAATAGCAGCCCCTGTGTATATTATATAGAATAGCAGTCCCTGTGTATATTATAGAGAATAACAGCCCCTGTGTGTATTATAGAGAATAGCAGTCCCTGTGTATATTATAGAGAATAGCAGCCCCTGTGTATATTATAGAGAATAGCAGACCCTGTGTATATTATATAGAATAGCAGTCCCTGTGTATATTATAGAGAATAACAGTCCCTGTGTATATTATGGAGAATAGCAGCCCCTGTGTATATTATAGAGAATAGCAGTCCCTGTGTATATTATAGAGAATAGCAGTCCCTGTGCATATTATAGAGAATAGCAGTCCCGGTGTATATTATAGAGAATAGCAGTCCCTGTGTATATTATAGAGAATAGCAGTCCCTGTGTATATTATAGAGAATAACATTCCCTGTGTATATTATAGAGAATAGCAGCCCCTGTGTATATTATAGAGAATAGCAGCCCCTGTGTATATTATAGAGAATAGCAGCCCCTGTGTATATTATAGAGAATAGCAGTCCCTGTGTATGTTATAGAGAATAGCAGTCCCTGTGTATATTATAGAGAATAGCAGACCCTGTGTATATTATATAGAATAGCAGTCCCTGTGTATATTATAGAGAATAACAGTCCCTGTGTATATTATGGAGAATAGCAGCCCCTGTGTATATTATAGAGAATAGCAGTCCCTGTGTATATTATAGAGAATAGCAGTCCCTGTGTATATTATAGAGAATAGCAGTCCCTGTGTATATTATAGAGAATAGCAGTCCCTGTGTATATTATAGAGAATAGCAGTCCCTGTGTATATTATAGAGAATAACATTCCCTGTGTATATTATAGAGAATAGCAGCCCCTGTGTATATTATAGAGAATAGCAGCCCCTGTGTATATTATAGAGAATAGCAGTCCCTGTGTATATTATAGAGAATAGCAGTCATTGTGTATATTATAGAGAATAGCAGTCCCTGTGTATATTATAGAGAATTGCAGTCCCTGTGTATATTATAGAGAATAGCAGTCCCTGTGTGTATTACAGAGAATAGCAGCCCCTGTGTATATTATAGAGAATAGCAGCACCTGTGTATATTATAGTGAATAGATGTCCCTGTGTATATTATAAAGAATAGCAGCCCCAGTGTGTATTAGAGATAATTGCAGCCCCTGTGTATATTATAGAGAATAGCAGTCCCTGTGAATATTATAGAGAATAGCAGTCACTGTGTATATTATAGAGAATAGCAGCCCCTGTGTATATTATAGAGAATAGCAGTCCCTGTGTATATTATAGGGAATAGCTGCCCCTGTTTATATCATAAAGAATAGCACCTCATGTGTATATTATAGAAAATAGCAGCCACTATGTGTATTAAAGAGAATAGCAGCCCCTGTGTATGTTATAGAGAATAGCAGTCCCTGTGTATAATATAGGGAATAGCAGTCCCTGTGTATATTATAGAGAATATCAGCCCCTGTGTATATTATAGAGAATAGCAGTCCCTGTGTATAATATAGAGAATAGCAGTCCCTGTGTATATTATAGAGAATAGCAGCACCTGTGTATATTATAGAGAATAGCAGTCCCTGTGTATATTATAGAGAATAGCAGTCCCTGTGTATATTATAGAGAATAGCAGCTCCTGTGTATATTATAGAGAATAGCAGTCCCTGTGTATAATATAGAGAATAGCAGTCCCTGTGTATATTATAGAGAATAGCAGCACCTGTGTATATTATAGAGAAAAGCAGCCGCTGTGTATATTATAGAGAATAGCAGCCCCTGTTTATATCATAAAGAATAGCAGCTCCTGTGTATATTATAGGGAATAGCAGCCCCTGAGTATGTTATAGACAATAGCAGCACCTGAGTGTATTACAGAGAATAGCAGCCCCTGTGTGTCTTTTCAAGAATAGCAGCCCCTGTGTATATTGTGAGAATAGCAGCCCCTGTTTATATTGTAGAGAATAACAGCCCCTGTGTACATTATAGAGAATAGCAGCCCCTGTGTATATTACAGAGAATAGCAGCCCCTGTGTAAATTGTAGAGAATAGGAGCCCCTGTGTATATTATAGAGAATAGCAGTCCCTGTGTGTATTATAGAGAATAACAGTCCCTGTGTATATTATAGAGAATAGCAGTCCCTGTGTATATTATAGAGAATAGCAGCCCCTGTGTATATTATAGACAATAGCAGCCCCTGTGTATATTATAGAGAATAGCAGCCCCTGTGTATATTATAGAGAATAGCAGCCCCTGTGTATATTATAGAGAATAGCAGCCCCTGTGTATATTATAGAGAATAGCAGTCCCTGTGTATATTATAGAGAATAGCAGCCCCTGTGTATATTATAGAGTATAGAAGCCCCTGTGTATATTATAGAGAATAGCAGTCCCTGTGTATATTATAGAGAATAGCAGTCCCTGTGTATATTATAGAGAATAGCAGTCCCTGTGTATATTATGGAGAATAGCAGTCCCTGTGTATATTATAGAGAATAGCAGCCCCTGTGTATGTTATAGAGAATAACAGCCCCTGTGTATATTATAGAGAATAGCAGTCCCTGTGTGTATTATAGAGAATAGCAGCCCCTGTGTATATTATAGAGAATAGCAGACCCTGTGTATATTATAGAGTATAGAAGCCCCTGTGTATATTATAGAGAATAGCAGTCCCTGTGTATATTATAGAGAATAGCAGTCCCTGTGTATAGTATAGAGAATAGCAGTCCCTGTGTATATTATAGAGAATAGCAGCCCCTGTGTATATTATAGAGTATAGAAGCCCCTGTGTATATTATAGAGGATAGCAGTCCCTGTATATATTATAGAGAATAGCAGTCCCTGTGTATAATATAGAGAATAGCACTCCCTGTGTGTATTATAGATAATAGCAGTCCCTGTGTATATTATAGAGAATAACAGTCCCTGTGTATATTATAGAGAATAGCAGTCCCTGTGTGTATTATAGAGAATAGCAGCCCCTGTGTATATTGCAGAGAATAGCAGCCCCTGTGTATATTATAGAGAATAGCAGCCCTTGTGTATATTAGAGAGAATAGCAGCCCCTGTGTATATTATAGAGAATAGCAGTCCCTGTGTGTATTATAGAGAATAGCAGCCCCTGAGTGTATTATAGAGAATAGCAGTCCCTGTGTATGTTATAGAGAATAGCAGTCCCTTTGTGTATTATAGAGAATAGCAGTCCCTGTGTATATTATAGAGAATAGCAGTCCCTGTGTATGTTATAGAGAATAGCAGTCCCTGTGTATATTATAGAGAATAGCAGTCCCTGTGTATATTATAGAGAATAACAGTCCCTGTGTATATTATAGAGAATAGCAGTCCCTGTGTGTATTATAGAGAATAGCAGCCCCTGTGTGTATTATAGAGAATAGCAGTCCCTGTGTATGTTATAGAGAATAGCAGTCCCTGTGTGTATTATAGAGAATAGCAGTCCCTGTGTATATTAAAGAGAATAGCAGCCCCTGTGTATATTATAGAGAATAGCAGCCCCTGTGTATATTACAGAGAATAACAGTCCCTGTGTATATTATAGAGAATTGCAGTCCCTGTGTATATTATAGAATAGCAGTCCCTGTGTATATTATAGAGAATAGCAGTCCCTGTGTATATTATAGAGAATAGCAGCCCCTGTGTATATTGCAGAGAATAGCAGCCCCTGTGTATATTATATAGAATAGCAGTCCCTGTGTATATTATAGAGAATAACAGCCCCTGTGTGTATTATAGAGAATAGCAGTCCCTGTGTATATTATAGAGAATAGCAGCCCCTGTGTATATTATAGAGAATAGCAGACCCTGTGTATATTATATAGAATAGCAGTCCCTGTGTATATTATAGAGAATAACAGTCCCTGTGTATATTATGGAGAATAGCAGCCCCTGTGTATATTATAGAGAATAGCAGTCCCTGTGTATATTATAGAGAATAGCAGTCCCTGTGCATATTATAGAGAATAGCAGTCCCGGTGTATATTATAGAGAATAGCAGTCCCTGTGTATATTATAGAGAATAGCAGTCCCTGTGTATATTATAGAGAATAACATTCCCTGTGTATATTATAGAGAATAGCAGCCCCTGTGTATATTATAGAGAATAGCAGCCCCTGTGTATATTATAGAGAATAGCAGTCCCCGTGTATATTATAGAGAATAGCAGTCCCTGTGTATATTATAGAGAATAGCAGTCCCTGTGTATATTATAGAGAATTGCAGTCCCTGTGTATATTATAGAGAATAGCAGTCCCTGTGTGTATTACAGAGAATAGCAGCCCCTGTGTATATTATAGAGAATAGCAGCACCTGTGTATATTATAGTGAATAGATGTCCCTGTGTATATTATAAAGAATAGCAGCCCCAGTGTGTATTAGAGATAATTGCAGCCCCTGTGTATATTATAGAGAATAGCAGTCCCTGTGAATATTATAGAGAATAGCAGTCACTGTGTATATTATAGAGAATAGCAGCCACTGTGTATATTATAGAGAATAGCAGTCCCTGTGTATATTATAGGGAATAGCTGCCCCTGTTTATATCATAAAGAATAGCACCTCATGTGTATATTATAGAAAATAGCAGCCACTATGTGTATTAAAGAGAATAGCAGCCCCTGTGTATGTTATAGAGAATAGCAGTCCCTGTGTATAATATAGGGAATAGCAGTCCCTGTGTATATTATAGAGAATATCAGCCCCTGTGTATATTATAGAGAATAGCAGTCCCTGTGTATAATATAGAGAATAGCAGTCCCTGTGTATATTATAGAGAATAGCAGCACCTGTGTATATTATAGAGAATAGCAGTCCCTGTGTATATTATAGAGAATAGCAGTCCCTGTGTATATTATAGAGAATAGCAGCTCCTGTGTATATTATAGAGAATAGCAGTCCCTGTGTATAATATAGAGAATAGCAGTCCCTGTGTATATTATAGAGAATAGCAGCACCTGTGTATATTATAGAGAAAAGCAGCCGCTGTGTATATTATAGAGAATAGCAGCCCCTGTTTATATCATAAAGAATAGCAGCTCCTGTGTATATTATAGGGAATAGCAGCCCCTGAGTATGTTATAGACAATAGCAGCACCTGAGTGTATTACAGAGAATAGCAGCCCCTGTGTGTCTTTTCAAGAATAGCAGCCCCTGTGTATATTGTGAGAATAGCAGCCCCTGTTTATATTGTAGAGAATAACAGCCCCTGTGTACATTATAGAGAATAGCAGCCCCTGTGTATATTACAGAGAATAGCAGCCCCTGTGTAAATTGTAGAGAATAGGAGCCCCTGTGTATATTATAGAGAATAGCAGTCCCTGTGTGTATTATAGAGAATAACAGTCCCTGTGTATATTATAGAGAATAGCAGTCCCTGTGTATATTATAGAGAATAGCAGCCCCTGTGTATATTATAGAGAATAGCAGCCCCTGTGTATTTTATAGAGAATAGCAGCCCCTGTGTATATTATAGAGAATAGCAGTCCCTGTGTATATTATAGAGAATAGCAGCCCCTGTGTATATTATAGAGTATAGAAGCCCCTGTGTATATTATAGAGAATAGCAGTCCCTGTGTATATTATAGAGAATAGCAGTCCCTGTGTATATTATAGAGAATAGCAGTCCCTGTGTATATTATGGAGAATAAGCAGTCCCTGTGTATATTATAGAGAATAGCAGCCCCTGTGTATGTTATAGAGAATAACAGCCCCTGTGTATATTATAGAGAATAGCAGTCCCTGTGTGTATTATAGAGAATAGCAGCCCCTGTGTATATTATAGAGAATAGCAGACCCTGTGTATATTATAGAGTATAGAAGCCCCTGTGTATATTATAGAGAATAGCAGTCCCTGTGTATATTATAGAGAATAGCAGTCCCTGTGTATAGTATAGAGAATAGCAGTCCCTGTGTATATTATAGAGAATAGCAGCCCCTGTGTATATTATAGAGTATAGAAGCCCCTGTGTATATTATAGAGGATAGCAGTCCCTGTATATATTATAGAGAATAGCAGTCCCTGTGTATAATATAGAGAATAGCACTCCCTGTGTGTATTATAGATAATAGCAGTCCCTGTGTATATTATAGAGAATAACAGTCCCTGTGTATATTATAGAGAATAGCAGTCCCTGTGTGTATTATAGAGAATAGCAGCCCCTGTGTATATTGCAGAGAATAGCAGCCCCTGTGTATATTATAGAGAATAGCAGCCCTTGTGTATATTAGAGAGAATAGCAGCCCCTGTGTATATTATAGAGAATAGCAGTCCCTGTGTGTATTATAGAGAATAGCAGCCCCTGAGTGTATTATAGAGAATAGCAGTCCCTGTGTATGTTATAGAGAATAGCAGTCCCTTTGTGTATTATAGAGAATAGCAGTCCCTGTGTATATTATAGAGAATAGCAGTCCCTGTGTATGTTATAGAGAATAGCAGTCCCTGTGTATATTATAGAGAATAGCAGTCCCTGTGTATAATATAGAGAATAACAGTCCCTGTGTATATTATAGAGAATAGCAGTCCCTGTGTGTATTATAGAGAATAGCAGCCCCTGTGTGTATTATAGAGAATAGCAGTCCCTGTGTATGTTATAGAGAATAGCAGTCCCTGTGTGTATTATAGAGAATAGCAGTCCCTGTGTATATTAAAGAGAATAGCAGCCCCTGTGTATATTATAGAGAATAGCAGCCCCTGTGTATATTACAGAGAATAACAGTCCCTGTGTATATTATAGAGAATTGCAGTCCCTGTGTATATTATAGAATAGCAGTCCCTGTGTATATTATAGAGAATAGCAGTCCCTGTGTATATTATAGAGAATAGCAGCCCCTGTGTATATTGCAGAGAATAGCAGCCCCTGCGTATATTATATAGAATAGCAGTCCCTGTGTATATTATAGAGAATAACAGCCCCTGTGTGTATTATAGAGAATAGCAGTCCCTGTGTATATTATAGAGAATAGCAGCCCCTGTGTATATTATAGAGAATAGCAGACCCTGTGTATATTATATAGAATAGCAGTCCCTGTGTATATTATAGAGAATAACAGTCCCTGTGTATATTATGGAGAATAGCAGCCCCTGTGTATATTATAGAGAATAGCAGTCCCTGTGTATATTATAGAGAATAGCAGTCCCTGTGCATATTATAGAGAATAGCAGTCCCGGTGTATATTATAGAGAATAGCAGTCCCTGTGTATATTATAGAGAATAGCAGTCCCTGTGTATATTATAGAGAATAACATTCCCTGTGTATATTATAGAGAATAGCAGCCCCTGTGTATATTATAGAGAATAGCAGCCCCTGTGTATATTATAGAGAATAGCAGTCCCCGTGTATATTATAGAGAATAGCAGTCCCTGTGTATATTATAGAGAATAGCAGTCCCTGTGTATATTATAGAGAATTGCAGTCCCTGTGTATATTATAGAGAATAGCAGTCCCTGTGTGTATTACAGAGAATAGCAGCCCCTGTGTATATTATAGAGAATAGCAGCACCTGTGTATATTATAGTGAATAGATGTCCCTGTGTATATTATAAAGAACAGCAGCCCCAGTGTGTATTAGAGATAATTGCAGCCCCTGTGTATATTATAGAGAATAGCAGTCCCTGTGTATATTATAGAGAATAGCAGTCACTGTGTATATTATAGAGAATAGCAGCCCCTGTGTATATTATAGAGAATAGCAGTCCCTGTGTATATTATAGGGAATAGCAGCCCCTGTTTATATCATAAAAAATAGCACCTCATGTGTATATTATAGAAAATAGCAGCCACTGTGTGTATTAAAGAGAATAGCAGCCCCTGTGTATGTTATAGAGAATAGCAGTCCCTGTGTATAATATAGGGAATAGCAGTCCCTGTGTATATTATAGAGAATATCAGCCCCTGTGTATATTATAGAGAATAGCAGTCCCTGTGTATAATATAGAGAATAGCAGTCCCTGTGTATATTATAGAGAATAGCAGCACCTGTGTATATTATAGAGAATAGCAGTCCCTGTGTATATTATAGAGAATAGCAGTCCCTGTGTATATTATAGAGAATAGCAGCTCCTGTGTATATTATAGAGAATAGCAGTCCCTGTGTATAATATAGAGAATAGCAGTCCCTGTGTATATTATAGAGAATAGCAGCACCTGTGTATATTATAGAGAATAGCAGTCCCTGTGTATATTATAGAGAAAAGCAGCCGCTGTGTATATTATAGAGAATAGCAGCCCCTGTTTATATCATAAAGAATAGCAGCTCCTGTGTATATTATAGGGAATAGCAGCCCCTGAGTATGTTATAGACAATAGCAGCACCTGAGTGTATTACAGAGAATAGCAGCCCCTGTGTGTCTTTTCAAGAATAGCAGCCCCTGTGTATATTGTGAGAATAGCAGCCCCTGTTTATATTGTAGAGAATAACAGCCCCTGTGTACATTATTAGAATAGCAGCCCCTGTGTATATTACAGAGAATAGCAGCCCCTGTGTAAATTGTAGAGAATAGGAGCCCCTGTGTATATTATAGAGAATAGCAGTCCCTGTGTGTATTATAGAGAATAACAGTCCCTGTGTATATTATAGAGAATAGCAGTCCCTGTGTATATTATAGAGAATAGCAGCCCCTCTGTATAGTATAGAGAATAGCAGTCCCTGTGTATATTATAGAGAATAGCAGCCCCTGTGTATATTATAGAGTATAGAAGCCCCTGTGTATATTATAGAGGATAGCAGTCCCTGTATATATTATAGAGAATAGCAGTCCCTGTGTATAATATAGAGAATAGCACTCCCTGTGTGTATTATAGATAATAGCAGTCCCTGTGTATATTATAGAGAATAACAGTCCCTGTGTCTATTATAGAGAATAGCAGTCCCTGTGTGTATTATAGAGAATAGCAGCCCCTGTGTATATTGCAGAGAATAGCAGCCCCTGTGTATATTATAGAGAATAGCAGCCCCTGTGTATATTATAGAGAATAGCAGACCCTGTGTATATTATATAGAATAGCAGTCCCTGTGTATATTATAGAGAATAACAGTCCCTGTGTATATTATGGAGAATAGCAGCCCCTGTGTATATTATAGAGAATAGCAGTCCCTGTGTATATTATAGAGAATAGCAGTCCCTGTGTATATTATAGAGAATAGCAGTCCCTGTGTGTATTACAGAGAATAGCAGCCCCTGTGTATATTATAGAGAATAGCAGCACCTGTGTATATTATAGTGAATAGATGTCCCTGTGTATATTATAAAGAATAGCAGCCCCAGTGTGTATTAGAGATAATTGCAGCCCCTGTGTATATTATAGAGAATAGCAGTCCCTGTGAATATTATAGAGAATAGCAGTCACTGTGTATATTATAGAGAATAGCAGCCCCTGTGTATATTATAGAGAATAGCAGTCCCTGTGTATATTATAGGGAATAGCAGCCCCTGTTTATATCATAAAGAATAGCACCTCATGTGTATATTATAGAAAATAGCAGCCACTATGTGTATTAAAGAGAATAGCAGCCCCTGTGTATGTTATAGAGAATAGCAGTCCCTGTGTATAATATAGGGAATAGCAGTCCCTGTGTATATTATAGAGAATATCAGCCCCTGTGTATATTATAGAGAATAGCAGTCCCTGTGTATAATATAGAGAATAGCAGTCCCTGTGTATATTATAGAGAATAGCAGCACCTGTGTATATTATAGAGAATAGCAGTCCCTGTGTATATTATAGAGAATAGCAGTCCCTGTGTATATTATAGAGAATAGCAGCTCCTGTGTATATTATAGAGAATAGCAGTCCCTGTGTATAATATAGAGAATAGCAGTCCCTGTGTATATTATAGAGAATAGCAGCACCTGTGTATATTATAGAGAAAAGCAGCCGCTGTGTATATTATAGAGAATAGCAGCCCCTGTTTATATCATAAAGAATAGCAGCTCCTGTGCATATTATAGGGAATAGCAGCCCCTGAGTATGTTATAGACAATAGCAGCACCTGAGTGTATTACAGAGAATAGCAGCCCCTGTGTGTCTTTTCAAGAATAGCAGCCCCTGTGTATATTGTGAGAATAGCAGCCCCTGTTTATATTGTAGAGAATAACAGCCCCTGTGTACATTATAGAGAATAGCAGCCCCTGTGTATATTACAGAGAATAGCAGCCCCTGTGTAAATTGTAGAGAATAGGAGCCCCTGTGTATATTATAGAGAATAACAGTCCCTGTGTGTATTATAGAGAATAACAGTCCCTGTGTATATTATAGAGAATAGCAGTCCCTGTGTATATTATAGAGAATAGCAGCCCCTGTGTATATTATAGACAATAGCAGCCCCTGTGTATATTATAGAGAATAGCAGCCCCTGTGTATATTATAGAGAATAGCAGCCCCTGTGTATATTATAGAGAATAGCAGCCCCTGTGTATATTATAGAGAATAGCAGTCCCTGTGTGTATTACAGAGAATAGCAGCCCCTGTGTATATTATAGAGAATAGCAGCACCTGTGTATATTATAGTGAATAGATGTCCCTGTGTATATTATAAAGAATAGCAGCCCCAGTGTGTATTAGAGATAATTGCAGCCCCTGTGTATATTATAGAGAATAGCAGTCCCTGTGAATATTATAGAGAATAGCAGTCACTGTGTATATTATAGAGAATAGCAGCCCCTGTGTATATTATAGAGAATAGCAGTCCCTGTGTATATTATAGGGAATAGCAGCCCCTGTTTATATCATAAAGAATAGCACCTCATGTGTATATTATAGAAAATAGCAGCCACTATGTGTATTAAAGAGAATAGCAGCCCCTGTGTATGTTATAGAGAATAGCAGTCCCTGTGTATAATATTGGGAATAGCAGTCCCTGTGTATATTATAGAGAATATCAGCCCCTGTGTATATTATAGAGAATAGCAGTCCCTGTGTATAATATAGAGAATAGCAGTCCCTGTGTATATTATAGAGAATAGCAGCACCTGTGTATATTATAGAGAATAGCAGTCCCTGTGTATATTATAGAGAATAGCAGTCCCTGTGTATATTATAGAGAATAGCAGCTCCTGTGTATATTATAGAGAATAGCAGTCCCTGTGTATAATATAGAGAATAGCAGTCCCTGTGTATATTATAGAGAATAGCAGCACCTGTGTATATTATAGAGAAAAGCAGCAGCTGTGTATATTATAGAGAATAGCAGCCCCTGTTTATATCATAAAGAATAGCAGCTCCTGTGTATATTATAGGGAATAGCAGCCCCTGAGTATGTTATAGACAATAGCAGCACCTGAGTGTATTACAGAGAATAGCAGCCCCTGTGTGTCTTTTCAAGAATAGCAGCCCCTGTGTATATTGTGAGAATAGCAGCCCCTGTTTATATTGTAGAGAATAACAGCCCCTGTGTACATTATAGAGAATAGCAGCCCCTGTGTAAATTGTAGAGAATAGGAGCCCCTGTGTATATTATAGAGAATAACAGTCCCTGTGTGTATTATAGAGAATAACAGTCCCTGTGTATATTATAGAGAATAGCAGTCCCTGTGTATATTATAGAGAATAGCAGCCCCTGTGTATATTATAGACAATAGCAGCCCCTGTGTATATTATAGAGAATAGCAGCCCCTGTGTATATTATAGAGAATAGCAGCCCCTGTGTATATTATAGAGAATAGCAGCCCCTGTGTATATTATAGAGAATAGCAGTCCCTGTGTATATTATAGAGAATAGCAGCCCCTGTGTATATTATAGAGTATAGAAGCCCCTGTGTATATTATAGAGAATAGCAGTCCCTGTGTATATTATAGAGAATAGCAGTCCCTGTGTATATTATAGAGAATAGCAGTCCCTGTGTATATTATGGAGAATAGCAGTCCCTGTGTATATTATAGAGAATAGCAGCCCCTGTGTATATTACAGAGAATAGCAGCCCCTGTGTAAATTGTAGAGAATAGGAGCCCCTGTGTATATTATAGAGAATAACAGTCCCTGTGTGTATTATAGAGAATAACAGTCCCTGTGTATATTATAGAGAATAGCAGTCCCTGTGTATATTATAGAGAATAGCAGCCCCTGTGTATATTATAGACAATAGCAGCCCCTGTGTATATTATAGAGAATAGCAGCCCCTGTGTATATTATAGAGAATAGCAGCCCCTGTGTATATTATAGAGAATAGCAGCCCCTGTGTATATTATAGAGAATAGCAGTCCCTGTGTATATTATAGAGAATAGCAGCCCCTGTGTATATTATAGAGTATAGAAGCCCCTGTGTATATTATAGAGAATAGCAGTCCCTGTGTATATTATAGAGAATAGCAGTCCCTGTGTATATTATAGAGAATAGCAGTCCCTGTGTATATTATGGAGAATAGCAGTCCCTGTGTATATTATAGAGAATAGCAGCCCCTGTGTATATTATAGAGAATAGCAGCCCCTGTGTATATTATAGAGAATAGCAGTCCCTGTGTATATTATAGAGAATAGCAGCCCCTGTGTATGTTATAGACAATAGCAGCACCTGAGTGTATTACAGAGAATAGCAGCCCCTGTGTGTCTTTTCAAGAATAGCAGCCCCTGTGTATATTGTGAGAATAGCAGCCCCTGTTTATATTGTAGAGAATAACAGCCCCTGTGTACATTATAGAGAATAGCAGCCCCTGTGTATATTACAGAGAATAGCAGCCCCTGTGTAAATTGTAGAGAATAGGAGCCCCTGTGTATATTATAGAGAATAACAGTCCCTGTGTGTATTATAGAGAATAACAGTCCCTGTGTATATTATAGAGAATAGCAGTCCCTGTGTATATTATAGAGAATAGCAGCCCCTGTGTATATTATAGACAATAGCAGCCCCTGTGTATATTATAGAGAATAGCAGCCCCTGTGTATATTATAGAGAATAGCAGCCCCTGTGTATATTATAGAGAATAGCAGCCCCTGTGTATATTATAGAGAATAGCAGTCCCTGTGTATATTATAGAGAATAGCAGCCCCTGTGTATATTATAGAGTATAGAAGCCCCTGTGTATATTATAGAGAATAGCAGTCCCTGTGTATATTATAGAGAATAGCAGTCCCTGTGTATATTATAGAGAATAGCAGTCCCTGTGTATATTATGGAGAATAGCAGTCCCTGTGTATATTATAGAGAATAGCAGCCCCTGTGTATGTTATAGAGAATAACAGCCCCTGTGTATATTATAGAGAATAGCAGTCCCTGTGTGTATTATAGAGAATAGCAGCCCCTGTGTATATTATAGAGAATAGCAGACCCTGTGTATATTATAGAGTATAGAAGCCCCTGTGTATATTATAGAGAATAGCAGTCCCTGTGTATATTATAGAGAATAGCAGTCCCTGTGTATAGTATAGAGAATAGCAGTCCCTGTGTATATTATAGAGAATAGCAGCCCCTGTGTATATTATAGAGTATAGAAGCCCCTGTGTATATTATAGAGGATAGCAGTCCCTGTATATATTATAGAGAATAGCAGTCCCTGTGTATAATATAGAGAATAGCACTCCCTGTGTGTATTATAGATAATAGCAGTCCCTGTGTATATTATAGAGAATAACAGTCCCTGTGTATATTATAGAGAATAGCAGTCCCTGTGTGTATTATAGAGAATAGCAGCCCCTGTGTATATTGCAGAGAATAGCAGCCCCTGTGTATATTATAGAGAATAGCAGCCCTTGTGTATATTAGAGAGAATAGCAGCCCCTGTGTATATTATAGAGAATAGCAGTCCCTGTGTGTATTATAGAGAATAGCAGCCCCTGAGTGTATTATAGAGAATAGCAGTCCCTGTGTATGTTATAGAGAATAGCAGTCCCTTTGTGTATTATAGAGAATAGCAGTCCCTGTGTATATTATAGAGAATAGCAGTCCCTGTGTATGTTATAGAGAATAGCAGTCCCTGTGTATATTATAGAGAATAGCAGTCCCTGTGTATATTATAGAGAATAACAGTCCCTGTGTATATTATAGAGAATAGCAGTCCCTGTGTGTATTATAGAGAATAGCAGCCCCTGTGTGTATTATAGAGAATAGCAGTCCCTGTGTATGTTATAGAGAATAGCAGTCCCTGTGTGTATTATAGAGAATAGCAGTCCCTGTGTATATTAAAGAGAATAGCAGCCCCTGTGTATATTATAGAGAATAGCAGCCCCTGTGTATATTACAGAGAATAACAGTCCCTGTGTATATTATAGAGAATTGCAGTCCCTGTGTATATTATAGAATAGCAGTCCCTGTGTATATTATAGAGAATAGCAGTCCCTGTGTATATTATAGAGAATAGCAGCCCCTGTGTATATTGCAGAGAATAGCAGCCCCTGTGTATATTATATAGAATAGCAGTCCCTGTGTATATTATAGAGAATAACAGCCCCTGTGTGTATTATAGAGAATAGCAGTCCCTGTGTATATTATAGAGAATAGCAGCCCCTGTGTATATTATAGAGAATAGCAGACCCTGTGTATATTATATAGAATAGCAGTCCCTGTGTATATTATAGAGAATAACAGTCCCTGTGTATATTATGGAGAATAGCAGCCCCTGTGTATATTATAGAGAATAGCAGTCCCTGTGTATATTATAGAGAATAGCAGTCCCTGTGCATATTATAGAGAATAGCAGTCCCGGTGTATATTATAGAGAATAGCAGTCCCTGTGTATATTATAGAGAATAGCAGTCCCTGTGTATATTATAGAGAATAACATTCCCTGTGTATATTATAGAGAATAGCAGCCCCTGTGTATATTATAGAGAATAGCAGCCCCTGTGTATATTATAGAGAATAGCAGCCCCTGTGTATATTATAGAGAATAGCAGTCCCTGTGTATGTTATAGAGAATAGCAGCCCCTGTGTATATTATAGAGAATAGCAGACCCTGTGTATATTATATAGAATAGCAGTCCCTGTGTATATTATAGAGAATAACAGTCCCTGTGTATATTATGGAGAATAGCAGCCCCTGTGTATATTATAGAGAATAGCAGTCCCTGTGTATATTATAGAGAATAGCAGTCCCTGTGTATATTATAGAGAATAGCAGTCCCTGTGTATATTATAGAGAATAGCAGTCCCTGTGTATATTATAGAGAATAGCAGTCCCTGTGTATATTATAGAGAATAACATTCCCTGTGTATATTATAGAGAATAGCAGCCCCTGTGTATATTATAGAGAATAGCAGCCCCTGTGTATATTATAGAGAATAGCAGTCCCTGTGTATATTATAGAGAATAGCAGTCATTGTGTATATTATAGAGAATAGCAGTCCCTGTGTATATTATAGAGAATTGCAGTCCCTGTGTATATTATAGAGAATAGCAGTCCCTGTGTGTATTACAGAGAATAGCAGCCCCTGTGTATATTATAGAGAATAGCAGCACCTGTGTATATTATAGTGAATAGATGTCCCTGTGTATATTATAAAGAATAGCAGCCCCAGTGTGTATTAGAGATAATTGCAGCCCCTGTGTATATTATAGAGAATAGCAGTCCCTGTGAATATTATAGAGAATAGCAGTCACTGTGTATATTATAGAGAATAGCAGCCCCTGTGTATATTATAGAGAATAGCAGTCCCTGTGTATATTATAGGGAATAGCTGCCCCTGTTTATATCATAAAGAATAGCACCTCATGTGTATATTATAGAAAATAGCAGCCACTATGTGTATTAAAGAGAATAGCAGCCCCTGTGTATGTTATAGAGAATAGCAGTCCCGGTGTATAATATAGGGAATAGCAGTCCCTGTGTATATTATAGAGAATATCAGCCCCTGTGTATATTATAGAGAATAGCAGTCCCTGTGTATAATATAGAGAATAGCAGTCCCTGTGTATATTATAGAGAATAGCAGCACCTGTGTATATTATAGAGAATAGCAGTCCCTGTGTATATTATAGAGAATAGCAGTCCCTGTGTATATTATAGAGAATAGCAGCTCCTGTGTATATTATAGAGAATAGCAGTCCCTGTGTATAATATAGAGAATAGCAGTCCCTGTGTATATTATAGAGAATAGCAGCACCTGTGTATATTATAGAGAAAAGCAGCCGCTGTGTATATTATAGAGAATAGCAGCCCCTGTTTATATCATAAAGAATAGCAGCTCCTGTGTATATTATAGGGAATAGCAGCCCCTGAGTATGTTATAGACAATAGCAGCCCCTGAGTGTATTACAGAGAATAGCAGCCCCTGTGTGTCTTTTCAAGAATAGCAGCCCCTGTGTATATTGTGAGAATAGCAGCCCCTGTTTATATTGTAGAGAATAACAGCCCCTGTGTACATTATAGAGAATAGCAGCCCCTGTGTATATTACAGAGAATAGCAGCCCCTGTGTAAATTGTAGAGAATAGGAGCCCCTGTGTATATTATAGAGAATAGCAGTCCCTGTGTGTATTATAGAGAATAACAGTCCCTGTGTATATTATAGAGAATAGCAGTCCCTGTGTATATTATAGAGAATAGCAGCCCCTGTGTATATTATAGACAATAGCAGCCCCTGTGTATATTATAGAGAATAGCAGCCCCTGTGTATATTATAGAGAATAGCAGCCCCTGTGTATATTATAGAGAATAGCAGCCCCTGTGTATATTATAGAGAATAGCAGTCCCTGTGTATATTATAGAGAATAGCAGCCCCTGTGTATATTATAGAGTATAGAAGCCCCTGTGTATATTATAGAGAATAGCAGTCCCTGTGTATATTATAGAGAATAGCAGTCCCTGTGTATATTATAGAGAATAGCAGTCCCTGTGTATATTATGGAGAATAGCAGTCCCTGTGTATATTATAGAGAATAGCAGCCCCTGTGTATGTTATAGAGAATAACAGCCCCTGTGTATATTATAGAGAATAGCAGTCCCTGTGTGTATTATAGAGAATAGCAGCCCCTGTGTATATTATAGAGAATAGCAGACCCTGTGTATATTATAGAGTATAGAAGCCCCTGTGTATATTATAGAGAATAGCAGTCCCTGTGTATATTATAGAGAATAGCAGTCCCTGTGTATAGTATAGAGAATAGCAGTCCCTGTGTATATTATAGAGAATAGCAGCCCCTGTGTATATTATAGAGTATAGAAGCCCCTGTGTATATTATAGAGAATAACAGTCCCTGTGTATATTATAGAGAATAGCAGTCCCTGTGTGTATTATAGAGAATAGCAGCCCCTGTGTATATTGCAGAGAATAGCAGCCCCTGTGTATATTATAGAGAATAGCAGCCCTTGTGTATATTAGAGAGAATAGCAGCCCCTGTGTATATTATAGAGAATAGCAGTCCCTGTGTGTATTATAGAGAATAGCAGCCCCTGAGTGTATTATAGAGAATAGCAGTCCCTGTGTATGTTATAGAGAATAGCAGTCCCTTTGTGTATTATAGAGAATAGCAGTCCCTGTGTATATTATAGAGAATAGCAGTCCCTGTGTATGTTATAGAGAATAGCAGTCCCTGTGTATATTATAGAGAATAGCAGTCCCTGTGTATATTATAGAGAATAACAGTCCCTGTGTATATTATAGAGAATAGCAGTCCCTGTGTGTATTATAGAGAATAGCAGCCCCTGTGTGTATTATAGAGAATAGCAGTCCCTGTGTATGTTATAGAGAATAGCAGTCCCTGTGTGTATTATAGAGAATAGCAGTCCCTGTGTATATTAAAGAGAATAGCAGCCCCTGTGTATATTATAGAGATTAGCAGCCCCTGTGTATATTATAGAGAATAGCAGTCCCCGTGTATATTATAGAGAATAGCAGTCCCTGTGTATATTATAGAGAATAGCAGTCCCTGTGTATATTATAGAGAATTGCAGTCCCTGTGTATATTATAGAGAATAGCAGTCCCTGTGTGTATTACAGAGAATAGCAGCCCCTGTGTATATTATAGAGAATAGCAGCACCTGTGTATATTATAGTGAATAGATGTCCCTGTGTATATTATAAAGAACAGCAGCCCCAGTGTGTATTAGAGATAATTGCAGCCCCTGTGTATATTATAGAGAATAGCAGTCCCTGTGTATATTATAGAGAATAGCAGTCACTGTGTATATTATAGAGAATAGCAGCCCCTGTGTATATTATAGAGAATAGCAGTCCCTGTGTATATTATAGGGAATAGCAGCCCCTGTTTATATCATAAAAAATAGCACCTCATGTGTATATTATAGAAAATAGCAGCCACTGTGTGTATTAAAGAGAATAGCAGCCCCTGTGTATGTTATAGAGAATAGCAGTCCCTGTGTATAATATAGGGAATAGCAGTCCCTGTGTATATTATAGAGAATATCAGCCCCTGTGTATATTATAGAGAATAGCAGTCCCTGTGTATAATATAGAGAATAGCAGTCCCTGTGTATATTATAGAGAATAGCAGCACCTGTGTATATTATAGAGAATAGCAGTCCCTGTGTATATTATAGAGAATAGCAGTCCCTGTGTATATTATAGAGAATAGCAGCTCCTGTGTATATTATAGAGAATAGCAGTCCCTGTGTATAATATAGAGAATAGCAGTCCCTGTGTATATTATAGAGAATAGCAGCACATGTGTATATTATAGAGAATAGCAGTCCCTGTGTATATTATAGAGAAAAGCAGCCGCTGTGTATATTATAGAGAATAGCAGCCCCTGTTTATATCATAAAGAATAGCAGCTCCTGTGTATATTATAGGGAATAGCAGCCCCTGAGTATGTTATAGACAATAGCAGCACCTGAGTGTATTACAGAGAATAGCAGCCCCTGTGTGTCTTTTCAAGAATAGCAGCCCCTGTGTATATTGTGAGAATAGCAGCCCCTGTTTATATTGTAGAGAATAACAGCCCCTGTGTACATTATTAGAATAGCAGCCCCTGTGTATATTACAGAGAATAGCAGCCCCTGTGTAAATTGTAGAGAATAGGAGCCCCTGTGTATATTATAGAGAATAGCAGTCCCTGTGTGTATTATAGAGAATAACAGTCCCTGTGTATATTATAGAGAATAGCAGTCCCTGTGTATATTATAGAGAATAGCAGCCCCTCTGTATAGTATAGAGAATAGCAGTCCCTGTGTATATTATAGAGAATAGCAGCCCCTGTGTATATTATAGAGTATAGAAGCCCCTGTGTATATTATAGAGGATAGCAGTCCCTGTATATATTATAGAGAATAGCAGTCCCTGTGTATAATATAGAGAATAGCACTCCCTGTGTGTATTATAGATAATAGCAGTCCCTCTGTATATTATAGAGAATAACAGTCCCTGTGTATATTATAGAGAATAGCAGTCCCTGTGTGTATTATAGAGAATAGCAGCCCCTGTGTATATTGCAGAGAATAGCAGCCCCTGTGTATATTATAGAGAATAGCAGCCCCTGTGTATATTATAGAGAATAGCAGACCCTGTGTATATTATATAGAATAGCAGTCCCTGTGTATATTATAGAGAATAACAGTCCCTGTGTATATTATGGAGAATAGCAGCCCCTGTGTATATTATAGAGAATAGCAGTCCCTGTGTATATTATAGAGAATAGCAGTCCCTGTGCATATTATAGAGAATAGCAGTCCCGGTGTATATTATAGAGAATAGCAGTCCCTGTGTATATTATAGAGAATAGCAGTCCCTGTGTATATTATAGAGAATAACATTCCCTGTGTATATTATAGAGAATAGCAGCCCCTGTGTATATTATAGAGAATAGCAGCCCCTGTGTATATTATAGAGAATAGCAGTCCCCGTGTATATTATAGAGAATAGCAGTCCCTGTGTATATTATAGAGAATAGCAGTCCCTGTGTATATTATAGAGAATTGCAGTCCCTGTGTATGTTATAGAGAATAGCAGTCCCTGTGTGTATTACAGAGAATAGCAGCCCCTGTGTATATTATAGAGAATAGCAGCACCTGTGTATATTATAGTGAATAGATGTCCCTGTGTATATTATAAAGAACAGCAGCCCCAGTGTGTATTAGAGATAATTGCAGCCCCTGTGTATATTATAGAGAATAGCAGTCCCTGTGTATATTATAGAGAATAGCAGTCACTGTGTATATTATAGAGAATAGCAGCCCCTGTGTATATTATAGAGAATAGCAGTCCCTGTGTATATTATAGGGAATAGCAGCCCCTGTTTATATCATAAAAAATAGCACCTCATGTGTATATTATAGAAAATAGCAGCCACTGTGTGTATTAAAGAGAATAGCAGCCCCTGTGTATGTTATAGAGAATAGCAGTCCCTGTGTATAATATAGGGAATAGCAGTCCCTGTGTATATTATAGAGAATATCAGCCCCTGTGTATATTATAGAGAATAGCAGTCCCTGTGTATAATATAGAGAATAGCAGTCCCTGTGTATATTATAGAGAATAGCAGCACCTGTGTATATTATAGAGAATAGCAGTCCCTGTGTATATTATAGAGAATAGCAGTCCCTGTGTATATTATAGAGAATAGCAGCTCCTGTGTATATTATAGAGAATAGCAGTCCCTGTGTATAATATAGAGAATAGCAGTCCCTGTGTATATTATAGAGAATAGCAGCACCTGTGTATATTATAGAGAATAGCAGTCCCTGTGTATATTATAGAGAAAAGCAGCCGCTGTGTATATTATAGAGAATAGCAGCCCCTGTTTATATCATAAAGAATAGCAGCTCCTGTGTATATTATAGGGAATAGCAGCCCCTGAGTATGTTATAGACAATAGCAGCACCTGAGTGTATTACAGAGAATAGCAGCCCCTGTGTGTCTTTTCAAGAATAGCAGCCCCTGTGTATATTGTGAGAATAGCAGCCCCTGTTTATATTGTAGAGAATAACAGCCCCTGTGTACATTATTAGAATAGCAGCCCCTGTGTATATTACAGAGAATAGCAGCCCCTGTGTAAATTGTAGAGAATAGGAGCCCCTGTGTATATTATAGAGAATAGCAGTCCCTGTGTGTATTATAGAGAATAACAGTCCCTGTGTATATTATAGAGAATAGCAGTCCCTGTGTATATTATAGAGAATAGCAGCCCCTCTGTATAGTATAGAGAATAGCAGTCCCTGTGTATATTATAGAGAATAGCAGCCCCTGTGTATATTATAGAGTATAGAAGCCCCTGTGTATATAATAGAGGATAGCAGTCCCTGTATATATTATAGAGAATAGCAGTCCCTGTGTATAATATAGAGAATAGCACTCCCTGTGTGTATTATAGATAATAGCAGTCCCTGTGTATATTATAGAGAATAACAGTCCCTGTGTATATTATAGAGAATAGCAGTCCCTGTGTGTATTATAGAGAATAGCAGCCCCTGTGTATATTGCAGAGAATAGCAGCCCCTGTGTATATTATAGAGAATAGCAGCCCTTGTGTATATTAGAGAGAATAGCAGCCCCTGTGTATATTATAGAGAATAGCAGTCCCTGTGTGTATTATAGAGAATAGCAGCCCCTGAGTGTATTATAGAGAATAGCAGTCCCTGTGTATGTTATAGAGAATAGCAGTCCCTTTGTGTATTATAGAGAATAGCAGTCCCTGTGTATATTATAGAGAATAGCAGTCCCTGTGTATGTTATAGAGAATAGCAGTCCCTGTGTATATTATAGAGAATAGCAGTCCCTGTGTATATTATAGAGAATAACAGTCCCTGTGTATATTATAGAGAATAGCAGTCCCTGTGTGTATTATAGAGAATAGCAGCCCCTGTGCGTATTATAGAGAATAGCAGTCCCTGTGTATGTTATAGAGAATAGCAGTCCCTGTGTGTATTATAGAGAATAGCAGTCCCTGTGTATATTATAGAGAATAGCAGCCCCTGTGTATATTATAGAGAATAGCAGCCCCTGTGTATATTACAGAGAATAACAGTCCCTGTGTATATTATAGAGAATTGCAGTCCCTGTGTATATTATAGAATAGCAGTCCCTGTGTATATTATAGAGAATAGCAGTCCCTGTGTATATTATAGAGAATAGCAGCCCCTGTGTATATTGCAGAGAATAGCAGCCCCTGTGTATATTATATAGAATAGCAGTCCCTGTGTATATTATAGAGAATAACAGCCCCTGTGTGTATTATAGAGAATAGCAGTCCCTGTGTATATTATAGAGAATAGCAGCCCCTGTGTATATTATAGAGAATAGCAGACCCTGTGTATATTATATAGAATAGCAGTCCCTGTGTATATTATAGAGAATAACAGTCCCTGTGTATATTATGGAGAATAGCAGCCCCTGTGTATATTATAGAGAATAGCAGTCCCTGTGTATATTATAGAGAATAGCAGTCCCTGTGCATATTATAGAGAATAGCAGTCCCGGTGTATATTATAGAGAATAGCAGTCCCTGTGTATATTATAGAGAATAGCAGTCCCTGTGTATATTATAGAGAATAACATTCCCTGTGTATATTATAGAGAATAGCAGCCCCTGTGTATATTATAGAGAATAGCAGCCCCTGTGTATATTATAGAGAATAGCAGCCCCGTGTATATTATAGAGAATAGCAGTCCCTGTGTATATTATAGAGAATAGCAGTCCCTGTGTATATTATAGAGAATAGCTGTCACTGTGTATATTATAGAGAATAGCAGCCCCTGTGTATATTATAGAGAATAGCAGTCCCTGTGTATATTATAGGGAATAGCAGCCCCTGTTTATATCATAAAAAATAGCACCTCATGTGTATATTATAGAAAATAGCAGCCACTGTGTGTATTAAAGAGAATAGCAGCCCCTGTGTATGTTATAGAGAATAGCAGTCCCTGTGTATAATATAGGGAATAGCAGTCCCTGTGTATATTATAGAGAATATCAGCCCCTGTGTATATTATAGAGAATAGCAGTCCCTGTGTATAATATAGAGAATAGCAGTCCCTGTGTATATTATAGAGAATAGCAGCACCTGTGTATATTATAGAGAATAGCAGTCCCTGTGTATATTATAGAGAATAGCAGTCCCTGTGTATATTATAGAGAATAGCAGCTCCTGTGTATATTATAGAGAATAGCAGTCCCTGTGTATAATATAGAGAATAGCAGTCCCTGTGTATATTATAGAGAATAGCAGCACCTGTGTATATTATAGAGAATAGCAGTCCCTGTGTATATTATAGAGAAAAGCAGCCGCTGTGTATATTATAGAGAATAGCAGCCCCTGTTTATATCATAAAGAATAGCAGCTCCTGTGTATATTATAGGGAATAGCAGCCCCTGAGTATGTTATAGACAATAGCAGCACCTGAGTGTATTACAGAGAATAGCAGCCCCTGTGTGTCTTTTCAAGAATAGCAGCCCCTGTGTATATTGTGAGAATAGCAGCCCCTGTTTATATTGTAGAGAATAACAGCCCCTGTGTACATTATTAGAATAGCAGCCCCTGTGTATATTACAGAGAATAGCAGCCCCTGTGTAAATTGTAGAGAATAGGAGCCCCTGTGTATATTATAGAGAATAGCAGTCCCTGTGTGTATTATAGAGAATAACAGTCCCTGTGTATATTATAGAGAATAGCAGTCCCTGTGTATATTATAGAGAATAGCAGCCCCTTGGTATAGTATAGAGAATAGCAGTCCCTGTGTATATTATAGAGAATAGCAGCCCCTGTGTATATTATAGAGTATAGAAGCCCCTGTGTATATTATAGAGGATAGCAGTCCCTGTATATATTATAGAGAATAGCAGTCCCTGTGTATAATATAGAGAATAGCACACCCTGTGTGTATTATAGATAATAGCAGTCCCTCTGTATATTATAGAGAATAACAGTCCCTGTGTATATTATAGAGAATAGCAGTCCCTGTGTGTATTATAGAGAATAGCAGCCCCTGTGTATATTGCAGAGAATAGCAGCCCCTGTGTATATTATAGAGAATAGCAGCCCCTGTGTATATTATAGAGAATAGCAGACCCTGTGTATATTATATAGAATAGCAGTCCCTGTGTATATTATAGAGAATAACAGTCCCTGTGTATATTATGGAGAATAGCAGCCCCTGTGTATATTATAGAGAATAGCAGTCCCTGTGTATATTATAGAGAATAGCAGTCCCTGTGCATATTATAGAGAATAGCAGTCCCGGTGTATATTATAGAGAATAGCAGTCCCTGTGTATATTATAGAGAATAGCAGTCCCTGTGTATATTATAGAGAATAACATTCCCTGTGTATATTATAGAGAATAGCAGCCCCTGTGTATATTATAGAGAATAGCAGCCCCTGTGTATATTATAGAGAATAGCAGTCCCCGTGTATATTATAGAGAATAGCAGTCCCTGTGTATATTATAGAGAATAGCAGTCCCTGTGTATATTATAGAGAATTGCAGTCCCTGTGTATATTATAGAGAATAGCAGTCCCTGTGTGTATTACAGAGAATAGCAGCCCCTGTGTATATTATAGAGAATAGCAGCACCTGTGTATATTATAGTGAATAGATGTCCCTGTGTATATTATAAAGAACAGCAGCCCCAGTGTGTATTAGAGATAATTGCAGCCCCTGTGTATATTATAGAGAATAGCAGTCCCTGTGTATATTATAGAGAATAGCAGTCACTGTGTATATTATAGAGAATAGCAGCCCCTGTGTATATTATAGAGAATAGCAGTCCCTGTGTATATTATAGGGAATAGCAGCCCCTGTTTATATCATAAAAAATAGCACCTCATGTGTATATTATAGAAAATAGCAGCCACTGTGTGTATTAAAGAGAATAGCAGCCCCTGTGTATGTTATAGAGAATAGCAGTCCCTGTGTATAATATAGGGAATAGCAGTCCCTGTGTATATTATAGAGAATATCAGCCCCTGTGTATATTATAGAGAATAGCAGTCCCTGTGTATAATATAGAGAATAGCAGTCCCTGTGTATATTATAGAGAATAGCAGCACCTGTGTATATTATAGAGAATAGCAGTCCCTGTGTATATTATAGAGAATAGCAGTCCCTGTGTATATTATAGAGAATAGCAGCTCCTGTGTATATTATAGAGAATAGCAGTCCCTGTGTATAATATAGAGAATAGCAGTCCCTGTGTATATTATAGAGAATAGCAGCACCTGTGTATATTATAGAGAATAGCAGTCCCTGTGTATATTATAGAGAAAAGCAGCCGCTGTGTATATTATAGAGAATAGCAGCCCCTGTTTATATCATAAAGAATAGCAGCTCCTGTGTATATTATAGGGAATAGCAGCCCCTGAGTATGTTATAGACAATAGCAGCACCTGAGTGTATTACAGAGAATAGCAGCCCCTGTGTGTCTTTTCAAGAATAGCAGCCCCTGTGTATATTGTGAGAATAGCAGCCCCTGTTTATATTGTAGAGAATAACAGCCCCTGTGTACATTATTAGAATAGCAGCCCCTGTGTATATTACAGAGAATAGCAGCCCCTGTGTAAATTGTAGAGAATAGGAGCCCCTGTGTATATTATAGAGAATAGCAGTCCCTGTGTGTATTATAGAGAATAACAGTCCCTGTGTATATTATAGAGAATAGCAGTCCCTGTGTATATTATAGAGAATAGCAGCCCCTCTGTATAGTATAGAGAATAGCAGTCCCTGTGTATATTATAGAGAATAGCAGCCCCTGTGTATATTATAGAGTATAGAAGCCCCTGTGTATATTATAGAGGATAGCAGTCCCTGTATATATTATAGAGAATAGCAGTCCCTGTGTATAATATAGAGAATAGCACTCCCTGTGTGTATTATAGATAATAGCAGTCCCTGTGTATATTATAGAGAATAACAGTCCCTGTGTATATTATAGAGAATAGCAGTCCCTGTGTGTATTATAGAGAATAGCAGCCCCTGTGTATATTGCAGAGAATAGCAGCCCCTGTGTATATTATAGAGAATAGCAGCCCTTGTGTATATTAGAGAGAATAGCAGCCCCTGTGTATATTATAGAGAATAGCAGTCCCTGTGTGTGTTATAGAGAATAGCAGCCCCTGAGTGTATTATAGAGAATAGCAGTCCCTGTGTATGTTATAGAGAATAGCAGTCCCTTTGTGTATTATAGAGAATAGCAGTCCCTGTGTATATTATAGAGAATAGCAGTCCCTGTGTAGGTTATAGAGAATAGCAGTCCCTGTGTATATTATAGAGAATAGCAGTCCCTGTGTATATTATAGAGAATAACAGTCCCTGTGTACATTATAGAGAATAGCAGTCCCTGTGTGTATTATAGAGAATAGCAGCCCCTGTGCGTATTATAGAGAATAGCAGTCCCTGTGTATGTTATAGAGAATAGCAGTCCCTGTGTGTATTATAGAGAATAGCAGTCCCTGTGTATGTTATAGAGAATAGCAGCCCCTGTGTATATTATAGAGAATAGCAGCCCCTGTGTATATTACAGAGAATAACAGTCCCTGTGTATATTATAGAGAATTGCAGTCCCTGTGTATATTATAGAATAGCAGTCCCTGTGTATATTATAGAGAATAGCAGTCCCTGTGTATATTATAGAGAATAGCAGCCCCTGTGTATATTGCAGAGAATAGCAGCCCCTGTGTATATTATATAGAATAGCAGTCCCTGTGTATATTATAGAGAATAACAGCCCCTGTGTGTATTATAGAGAATAGCAGTCCCTTTGTATATTATAGAGAATAGCAGCCCCTGTGTATATTATAGAGAATAGCAGACCCTGTGTATATTATATAGAATAGCAGTCCCTGTGTATATTATAGAGAATAACAGTCCCTGTGTATATTATGGAGAATAGCAGCCCCTGTGTATATTATAGAGAATAGCAGTCCCTGTGTATATTATAGAGAATAGCAGTCCCTGTGCATATTATAGAGAATAGCAGTCCCGGTGTATATTATAGAGAATAGCAGTCCCTGTGTATATTATAGAGAATAGCAGTCCCTGTGTATATTATAGAGAATAACATTCCCTGTGTATATTATAGAGAATATCAGCCCCTGTGTATATTATAGAGAATAGCAGCCCCTGTGTATATTATAGAGAATAGCAGTCCCCGTGTATATTATAGAGAATAGCAGTCCCTGTGTATATTATAGAGAATAGCAGTCCCTGTGTATATTATAGAGAATTGCAGTCCCTGTGTATATTATAGAGAATAGCAGTCCCTGTGTGTATTACAGAGAATAGCAGCCCCTGTGTATATTATAGAGAATAGCAGCACCTGTGTATATTATAGTGAATAGATGTCCCTGTGTATATTATAAAGAACAGCAGCCCCAGTGTGTATTAGAGATAATTGCAGCCCCTGTGTATATTATAGAGAATAGCAGTCCCTGTGTATATTATAGAGAATAGCAGTCACTGTGTATATTATAGAGAATAGCAGCCCCTGTGTATATTATAGAGAATAGCAGTCCCTGTGTATATTATAGGGAATAGCAGCCCCTGTTTATATCATAAAGAATAGCACCTCATGTGTATATTATAGAAAATAGCAGCCACTGTGTGTATTAAAGAGAATAGCAGCCCCTGTGTATGTTATAGAGAATAGCAGTCCCTGTGTATAATATAGGGAATAGCAGTCCCTGTGTATATTATAGAGAATATCAGCCCCTGTGTATATTATAGAGAATAGCAGTCCCTGTGTATAATATAGAGAATAGCAGTCCCTGTGTATATTATAGAGAATAGCAGCACCTGTGTATATTATAGAGAATAGCAGTCCCTGTGTATATTATAGAGAATAGCAGTCCCTGTGTATATTATAGAGAATAGCAGCTCCTGTGTATATTATAGAGAATAGCAGTCCCTGTGTATAATATAGAGAATAGCAGTCCCTGTGTATATTATAGAGAATAGCAGCACCTGTGTATATTATAGAGAATAGCAGTCCCTGTGTATATTATAGAGAAAAGCAGCCGCTGTGTATATTATAGAGAATAGCAGCCCCTGTTTATATCATAAAGAATAGCAGCTCCTGTGTATATTATAGGGAATAGCAGCCCCTGAGTATGTTATAGACAATAGCAGCACCTGAGTGTATTACAGAGAATAGCAGCCCCTGTGTGTCTTTTCAAGAATAGCAGCCCCTGTGTATATTGTGAGAATAGCAGCCCCTGTTTATATTGTAGAGAATAACAGCCCCTGTGTACATTATAGAGAATAGCAGCCCCTGTGTATATTACAGAGAATAGCAGCCCCTGTGTAAATTGTAGAGAATAGGAGCCCCTGTGTATATTATAGAGAATAGCAGTCCCTGTGTGTATTATAGAGAATAACAGTCCCTGTGTATATTATAGAGAATAGCAGTCCCTGTGTATATTTTAGAGAATAGCAGCCCCTGTGTATATTATAGACAATAGCAGCCCCTGTGTATATTATAGAGAATAGCAGCCCCTGTGTATATTATAGAGAATAGCAGCCCCTGTGTATATTATAGAGAATAGCAGCCCCTGTGTATATTATAGAGAATAGCAGTCCCTGTGTATATTATAGAGAATAGCAGCCCCTGTGTATATTATAGAGTATAGAAGCCCCTGTGAATATTATAGAGAATAGCAGTCCCTGTGTATATTATAGAGAATAGCAGTCCCTGTGTATATTATAGAGAATAGCAGTCCCTGTGTATATTATAGAGAATAGCAGTCCCTGTGTATATTATAGAGAATAGCAGCCCCTGTGTATGTTATAGAGAATAACAGCCCCTGTGTATATAAGAGAGAATAGCAGTCCCTGTGTGTATTATAGAGAATAGCAGCCCATGTGTGTATTATAGAGAATAGCAGCCCCTGTGTATATTATAGAGAATAGCAGTCCCTGTGTATATTATAGAGAATAGCAGACCCTGTGTATATTATAGAGAATAGCAGCCCCTGTGTATATTATAGAGTATAGAAGCCCCTGTGTATATTATAAAGGATAGCAGTCCCTGTGTATATTATAGAGAATAGCAGTCCCTGTGTATATTATAGAGAATAGCACTCCCTGTGTGTATTATAGATAATAGCAGTCCCTGTGTATATTATAGAGAATAACAGTCCCTGTGTATATTATAGAGAATAGCAGTCCCTTTGTGTATTATAGAGAATAGCAGTCCCTGTGTATGTTATAGAGAATAGCAGTCCCTGTGTATATTATAGAGAATAGCAGCCCCTGTGTATATTAGAGAGAATAACAGTCCCTGTGTATATTATAGAGAATAGCAGTCCCTGTGTGTATTATAGAGAATAGCAGCCCCTGTGTGTATTATAGAGAATAGCAGTCCCTGTGTATGTTATAGAGAATAGCAGTCCCTGTGTGTATTATAGAGAATAGCAGTCCCTGTGTATATTATAGAGAATAGCAGCCCCTGTGTATATTATAGAGAATAGCAGCCCCTGTGTATATTACAGAGAATAACAGTCCCTGTGTATATTATAGAGAATTGCAGTCCCTGTGTATATTATAGAATAGCAGTCCGTGTGTATATTATAGAGAATAGCAGTCCCTGTGTATATTATAGAGAATAGCAGCCCCTGTGTATATTGCAGAGAATAGCAGCCCCTGTGTATATTATAGAGAATAACAGCCCCTGTGTGTATTATAGAGAATAGTAGTCCCTGTGTATATTATAGAGAATAGCAGTCCCTGTGTATATTATAGAGAATAGCAGTCCCTGTGTATATTATAGAGAATAGCAGCCCCTGTGTATATTATAGAGAATAGCAGTCCCTGTGTATAATATAGAGAAAAGCAGTCCCTGTGTATATTACAGAGAATAGCAGCACCTGTGTATATTATAGAGAATAGCAGTCCCTGTGTATATTATAGAGAAAAGCAGCCGCTGTGCATATTATAGAGAATAGCAGCCCCTGTTTATATCATAAAGAATAGCAGCTCCTGTGTATATTATAGGGAATAGCAGCCCCTGAGTATGTTATAGACAATAGCAGCACCTGAGTGTATTACAGAGAATAGCAGCCCCTGTGTGTATTTTCAAGAATAGCAGCCCCTGTGTATATTGTGAGAATAGCAGCCCCTGTTTATATTGTAGAGAATAACAGCCCCTGTGTACATTATAGAGAATAGCAGCCCCTGTGTATATTACAGAGAATAGCAGCCCCTGTGTAAATTGTAGAGAATAGGAGCCCCTGTGTATATTATAGAGAATAGCAGTCCCTGTGTGTATTATAGAGAATAACAGTCCCTGTGTATATTATAGAGAATAGCAGTCCCTGTGTATATTATAGAGAATAGCAGCCCCTGTGTATATTATAGACAATAGCAGCCCCTGTGTATATTATAGAGAATAGCAGCCCCTGTGTATATTATTGAGAATAGCAGCCCCTGTGTATATTATAGAGAATAGCAGCCCCTGTGTATATTATAGAGAATAGCAGTCCCTGTGTATATTATAGAGAATAGCAGCCCCTGTGTATATTATAGAGTATAGAAGCTCCTGTGTATATTATAGAGAATAGCAGTCCCTGTGTATATTATACAGAATAGCAGTCCCTGTGTATATTATAGAGAATAGCAGCCCCTGTGTATATTATAGAGTATAGAAGCTCCTGTGTATATTATAGAGAATAGCAGTCCCTGTGTATATTATAGAGAATAGCAGTCCCTGTGTATATTATAGAGAATAGCAGTCCCTGTGTGTATTATAGATAATAGCAGTCCCTGTGTATATTATAGAGAATAACAGTCCCTGTGTATATTATAGAGAATAGCAGTCCCTGTGTATATTATAGAGAATAGCAGCCCCTGTGTATATTAGAGAGAATAGCAGCCCCTGTGTATATTATAGAGTATAGAAGCCCCTGTGTATATTATAGAGAATAGCAGTCCCTGTGTATAATATAGAGAATAGCAGTCCCTGTTTATATTATAGAGAATAGCAGTCCCTGTGTATATTATAGAGAATAGCAGTCCCTGTGTATATTATAGAGAATAACAGTCCCTGTGTATATTATAGAGAATAGCAGTCCCTGTGTGTATTATAGAGAATAGCAGCCCCTGTGTGTATTATAGAGAATAGCAGTCCCTGTGTATGTTATAGAGAATAGCAGTCCCTGTGTGTATTATAGAGAATAGCAGTCCCTGTGTATATTATAGAGAATAGCAGTCCCTGTGTATGTTATAGAGAATAGCAGTCCCTGTGTATATTATAGAGAATAGCAGTCCCTGTGTATATTATAGAGAATAACAGTCCCTGTGTATATTATAGAGAATAGCAGTCCCTGTGTGTATTATAGAGAATAGCAGCCCCTGTGTGTATTATAGAGAATAGCAGTCCCTGTGTATATTATAGAGAATAACAGCCCCTGTGTATATTATAGAGAATAGCAGTCCCTGTGTATATTATAGAGAATAACAGCCCCTGTGTATATTATAGAGAATAGCAGCCCCTGTGTATATTATAGAGAATAGCAGTCCCTGTGTATATTATAGAGAATAGCAGTCACTGTGTATATTATAGAGAATAGCAGTCCCTGTCTATATTATAGAGAATAGCAGTCCCTGTGTATATTATAGAGAATAGCAGTCCCTGTGTATATTATAGAGAATAGCAGTCCCTGTGTATATTATAGAGATTAGCAGTCCCTGTGTATATTATAGAGAATAGCAGTCCCTGTGTATATAATAGAGAATAACAGCCCCTGTCTGTATTATAGAGAATAGCAGCCCCAGTGTGTATTATAGTGAATAGCAGCCCCTGTGTATATTATAAAGAATAGCAGCCCCTGTGTGTATTAAAGAGAATAGCAGCCTTTGTGTATATTATAGAGAATAGCAGCCCCTGTGTATATTATAGAGAATAGCAGACCCTATGTATATTGTAGAGAATAGCAGTCCCTGTGTATGTTATAGAGAATAGCAGCCCCTGTGTATATTACAGAGAATAGCAGTCCCTGTGTATATTATAGAGAATAGCAGTCCCTGTGTATATTGTAGAGAATAGCAGTCCCTGTGTGTATTATAGAGAATAACAGTCCCTGTGTATGTTATAGAGAATAGCAGCCCCTGTGTGTATTATAGAGAATAGCAGCTCCTGTGTATATTATAGAGAATAGCAGTCCCTGTGTATATTATAGAGAATAGCAGTCCCTGTGTATATTATAGAGAATAGCTGTCCCTGTGTATATTATTGAGAATAGCAGTCCCTGTGTATATTATAGAGAATAGCAGTCCCTGTGTATATTATAGAGAATAGCAGCCCCTGTGTATATTATAGAGAATAGCAGACCCTGTGTATATTATATAGAATAGCAGTCCCTGTGTATATTATAGAGAATAACAGTCCCTGTGTATATTATGGAGAATAGCAGCCCCTGTGTATATTATAGAGAATAGCAGTCCCTGTGTATATTATAGAGAATAGCAGTCCCTGTGTATATTATAGAGAATAGCAGTCCCTGTGTATATTATAGAGAATAGCAGTCCCTGTGTATATTATAGAGAATAGCAGTCCCTGTGTATATTATAGAGAATAACATTCCCTGTGTATATTATAGAGAATAGCAGCCCCTGTGTATATTAGAGAGAATAACAGTCCCTGTGTATATTATAGAGAATAGCAGTCCCCTGTGTGTATTATAGAGAATAGCAGCCCCTGTGTGTATTATAGAGAATAGCAGTCCCTGTGTATGTTATAGAGAATAGCAGTCCCTGTGTGTATTATAGAGAATAGCAGTCCCTGTGTATATTATAGAGAATAGCAGCCCCTGTGTATATTATAGAGAATAGCAGCCCCTGTGTATATTACAGAGAATAACAGTCCCTGTGTATATTATAGAGAATTGCAGTCCCTGTGTATATTATAGAATAGCAGTCCGTGTGTATATTATAGAGAATAGCAGTCCCTGTGTATATTATAGAGAATAGCAGCCCCTGTGTATATTGCAGAGAATAGCAGCCCCTGTGTATATTATAGAGAATAACAGCCCCTGTGTGTATTATAGAGAATAGCAGTCCCTGTGTATATTATAGAGAATAGCAGTCCCTGTGTATATTATAGAGAATAGCAGTCCCTGTGTATATTATAGAGAATAGCAGCCCCTGTGTATATTATAGAGAATAGCAGTCCCTGTGTATAATATAGAGAAAAGCAGTCCCTGTGTATATTATAGAGAATAGCAGCACCTGTGTATATTATAGAGAATAGCAGTCCCTGTGTATATTATAGAGAAAAGCAGCCGCTGTGCATATTATAGAGAATAGCAGCCCCTGTTTATATCATAAAGAATAGCAGCTCCTGTGTATATTATAGGGAATAGCAGCCCCTGAGTATGTTATAGACAATAGCAGCACCTGAGTGTATTACAGAGAATAGCAGCCCCTGTGTGTATTTTCAAGAATAGCAGCCCCTGTGTATATTGTGAGAATAGCAGCCCCTGTTTATATTGTAGAGAATAACAGCCCCTGTGTACATTATAGAGAATAGCAGCCCCTGTGTATATTACAGAGAATAGCAGCCCCTGTGTAAATTGTAGAGAATAGGAGCCCCTGTGTATATTATAGAGAATAGCAGTCCCTGTGTGTATTATAGAGAATAACAGTCCCTGTGTATATTATAGAGAATAGCAGTCCCTGTGTATATTATAGAGAATAGCAGCCCCTGTGTATATTATAGACAATAGCAGCCCCTGTGTATATTATAGAGAATAGCAGCCCCTGTGTATATTATTGAGAATAGCAGCCCCTGTGTATATTATAGAGAATAGCAGCCCCTGTGTATATTATAGAGAATAGCAGTCCCTGTGTATATTATAGAGAATAGCAGCCCCTGTGTATATTATAGAGTATAGAAGCTCCTGTGTATATTATAGAGAATAGCAGTCCCTGTGTATATTATACAGAATAGCAGTCCCTGTGTATATTATAGAGAATAGCAGCCCCTGTGTATATTATAGAGTATAGAAGCTCCTGTGTATATTATAGAGAATAGCAGTCCCTGTGTATATTATAGAGAATAGCAGTCCCTGTGTATATTATAGAGAATAGCAGTCCCTGTGTGTATTATAGATAATAGCAGTCCCTGTGTATATTATAGAGAATAACAGTCCCTGTGTATATTATAGAGAATAGCAGTCCCTGTGTATATTATAGAGAATAGCAGCCCCTGTGTATATTAGAGAGAATAGCAGCCCCTGTGTATATTATAGAGTATAGAAGCCCCTGTGTATATTATAGAGAATAGCAGTCCCTGTGTATAATATAGAGAATAGCAGTCCCTGTTTATATTATAGAGAATAGCAGTCCCTGTGTATATTATAGAGAATAGCAGTCCCTGTGTATATTATAGAGAATAACAGTCCCTGTGTATATTATAGAGAATAGCAGTCCCTGTGTGTATTATAGAGAATAGCAGCCCCTGTGTGTATTATAGAGAATAGCAGTCCCTGTGTATGTTATAGAGAATAGCAGTCCCTGTGTGTATTATAGAGAATAGCAGTCCCTGTGTATATTATAGAGAATAGCAGTCCCTGTGTATGTTATAGAGAATAGCAGTCCCTGTGTATATTATAGAGAATAGCAGTCCCTGTGTATATTATAGAGAATAACAGTCCCTGTGTATATTATAGAGAATAGCAGTCCCTGTGTGTATTATAGAGAATAGCAGCCCCTGTGTGTATTATAGAGAATAGCAGTCCCTGTGTATGTTATGGAGAATAGCAGTCCCTGTGTGTATTATAGAGAATAGCAGTCCCTGTGTATATTATAGAGAATAACAGCCCCTGTGTATATTATAGAGAATAGCAGTCCCTGTGTATATTATAGAGAATAACAGCCCCTGTGTATATTATAGAGAATAGCAGCCCCTGTGTATATTATAGAGAATAGCAGTCCCTGTGTATATTATAGAGAATAGCAGTCACTGTGTATATTATAGAGAATAGCAGTCCCTGTCTATATTATAGAGAATAGCAGTCCCTGTGTATATTATAGAGAATAGCAGTCCCTGTGTATATTATAGAGAATAGCAGTCCCTGTGTATATTATAGAGATTAGCAGTCCCTGTGTATATTATAGAGAATAGCAGTCCCTGTGTATATAATAGAGAATAACAGCCCCTGTCTGTATTATAGAGAATAGCAGCCCCAGTGTGTATTATAGTGAATAGCAGCCCCTGTGTATATTATAAAGAATAGCAGCCCCTGTGTGTATTAAAGAGAATAGCAGCCTTTGTGTATATTATAGAGAATAGCAGCCCCTGTGTATATTATAGAGAATAGCAGACCCTATGTATATTGTAGAGAATAGCAGTCCCTGTGTATGTTATAGAGAATAGCAGCCCCTGTGTATATTACAGAGAATAGCAGTCCCTGTGTATATTATAGAGAATAGCAGTCCCTGTGTATATTGTAGAGAATAGCAGTCCCTGTGTGTATTATAGAGAATAACAGTCCCTGTGTATGTTATAGAGAATAGCAGCCCCTGTGTGTATTATAGAGAATAGCAGCTCCTGTGTATATTATAGAGAATAGCAGTCCCTGTGTATATTATAGAGAATAGCAGTCCCTGTGTATATTATAGAGAATAGCTGTCCCTGTGTATATTATTGAGAATAGCAGTCCCTGTGTATATTATAGAGAATAGCAGTCCCTGTGTATATTATAGAGAATAGCAGCCCCTGTGTATATTATAGAGAATAGCAGACCCTGTGTATATTATATAGAATAGCAGTCCCTGTGTATATTATAGAGAATAACAGTCCCTGTGTATATTATGGAGAATAGCAGCCCCTGTGTATATTATAGAGAATAGCAGTCCCTGTGTATATTATAGAGAATAGCAGTCCCTGTGTATATTATAGAGAATAGCAGTCCCTGTGTATATTATAGAGAATAGCAGTCCCTGTGTATATTATAGAGAATAGCAGTCCCTGTGTATATTATAGAGAATAACATTCCCTGTGTATATTATAGAGAATAGCAGCCCCTGTGTATATTATAGAGAATAGCAGCCCCTGTGTATATTATAGAGAATAACAGTCCCTGTGTATATTATAGAGAATAGCAGTCCCTGTGTATATTATAGAGAATAGCAGTCCCTGTGTATATTATAGAGAATTGCAGTCCCTGTGTATATTATAGAGAATAGCAGTCCCTGTGTGTATTACAGAGAATAGCAGCCCCTGTGTATATTATAGAGAATAGCAGCACCTGTGTATATTATAGTGAATAGATGTCCCTGTGTATATTATAAAGAATAGCAGCCCCAGTGTGTATTAGAGATAATTGCAGCCCCTGTGTATATTATAGAGAATAGCAGTCCCTGTGTATATTATAGAGAATAGCAGTCACTGTGTATATTATAGAGAATAGCAGCCCCTGTGTATATTATAGAGAATAGCAGTCCCTGTGTATATTATAGGGAATAGCAGCCCCTGTTTATATCATAAAGAATATCACCTCATGTGTATATTATAGAAAATAGCAGCCACTGTGTGTATTAAAGAGAATAGCAGTCCCTGTGTATAATATAGAGAAAAGCAGTCCCTGTGTATATTATGTAGAATAGCAGCACCTGTGTATATTATAGAGAATAGCAGTCCCTGTGTATATTATAGAGAATAGCAGTCCCTGTGTATATTATAGAGAATAGCAGCTCCTGTGTATATTATAGAGAATAGCAGTCCCTGTGTATATTGTAGAGAATAGCAGCCCCTGTGTATATTATAGAGTATAGAAGCCCCTGTGTATATTATAGAGAATAGCAGTCCCTGTGTATATTATAGAGAATAGCAGTCCCTGTGTATATTATAGAGAATAGCAGTCCCTGTGTATATTATAGAGAATAGCAGTCCCTGTGTACATTATAGAGAATAGCAGCCCCTGTGTATATTACAGAGAATAGCAGCCCCTGTGTAAATTGTAGAGAATAGGAGCCCCTGTGTATATTATAGAGAATAGCAGTCCCTGTGTGTATTATAGAGAATAACAGTCCCTGTGTATATTATAGAGAATAGCAGTCCCTGTGTATATTATAGAGAATAGCAGCCCCTGTGTATATTATAGACAATAGCAGCCCCTGTGTATATTATAGAGAATAGCAGCCCCTGTGTATATTATAGAGAATAGCAGCCCCTGTGTATATTATAGAGAATAGCAGCCCCTGTGTATATTATAGAGAATAGCAGTCCCTGTGTATATTGTAGAGAATAGCAGCCCCTGTGTATATTATAGAGTATAGAAGCCCCTGTGTATATTATAGAGAATAGCAGTCCCTGTGTATATTATAGAGAATAGCATTCCCTGTGTATATTATAGAGAATAGCAGTCCCTGTGTATATTATAGAGAATAGCAGCCCCTGTGTATATTATAGAGAATAACAGTCCCTGTGTATATTATAGAGAATAAAAGTCCCTCTGTATATTATAGAGAATAGCCGTCCCTGTGTATATTATAGAGAATAACAGCCCCTGTGTATATTATAGGGAATAGCAGCCCCTGTGTGTATTATAGAGAATAACAGCCCCTGTGTATATTATAGAGAATAGCAGTCCCTGTGTATATTATAGAGAATAGCAGCCCCTGTGTATATTAGAGAGAATAGCAGCCCCTGTGTATATTATGGAGAATAGCAGCCCCTGTGTATATTATAGAGAATAGCAGCCCCTGTGTATATTATAGAGAATAGCAGTCCCTGTGTATATTATAGAGAATAGCAGCCCCTGTGTATGTTATAGAGAATAGCAGCCCCTGTGTATATTGGATGAGAATAGCAGTCCCTGTGTATATTATAGAGAATAGCAGTCCCTGTGTATATTATAGAGAATAGCAGCCCCTGTGTATATTATAGAGAATAGCAGCCCCTGTGTATATTATAGAGAATAGCAGCCCCTGTGTATATTATAGAGAATAGCAGTCCCTGTGTATATTATAGAGAATAACAGCCCCTGTGTATATTATAGAGAATAGCAGTCCCTGTGTATATTATAGAGAATAGCAGTCCCTGTGTATATTATAGAGAATAGCAGTCCCTGTGTATATTATAGATAATAGCAGCCCCTGTGTATACTATAGAGAATAGCAGCCTCTGTGTATATTATAGAGAATAGCAGTCCCTGTGTATATTCTAGAGAATAGCAGCACCTGTGTATATTATAGAGAATAGCAGTCCCTGTGTATATTATAGAGAATAGCAGTCCCTGTGTATATTCTAGAGAATAGCAGCACCTGTGTATATTATAGAGAATAGCAGTCCCTGTGTATATTGTAGAGAATAGCAGTCCCTGTGTGTATTATAGAGAATAACAGTCCCTGTGTATGTTATAGAGAATAGCAGCCCCTGTGTGTATTATAGAGAATAGCAGCTCCTGTGTATATTATAGAGAATTGCAGTCCCTGTGTATATTATAGAGAATAGCAGTCCCTGTGTATATTATAGAGAATAGCTGTCCCTGTGTATATTATTGAGAATAGCAGTCCCTGTGTATATTATAGAGAATAGCAGTCCCTGTGTATATTATAGAGAATAGCAGCCCCTGTGTATATTATAGAGAATAGCAGACCCTGTGTATATTATATAGAATAGCAGTCCCTGTGTATATTATAGAGAATAACAGTCCCTGTGTATATTATGGAGAATAGCAGCCCCTGTGTATATTATAGAGAATAGCAGTCCCTGTGTATATTATAGAGAATAGCAGTCCCTGTGTATATTATAGAGAATAGCAGTCCCTGTGTATATTATAGAGAATAGCAGTCCCTGTGTATATTATAGAGAATAGCAGTCCCTGGGTATATTATAGAGAATAACATTCCCTGTGTATATTATAGAGAATAGCAGCCCCTGTGTATATTATAGAGAATAGCAGCCCCTGTGTATATTATAGAGAATAGCAGTCCCTGTGTATATTATAGAGAATAGCAGTCCCTGTGTATATTATAGAGAATAGCAGTCCCTGTGTATATTATAGAGAATTGCAGTCCCTGTGTATATTATAGAGAATAGCAGTCCCTGTGTGTATTACAGAGAATAGCAGCCCCTGTGTATATTATAGAGAATAGCAGCACCTGTGTATATTATAGTGAATAGATGTCCCTGTGTATATTATAAAGAATAGCAGCCCCAGTGTGTATTAGAGATAATTGCAGCCCCTGTGTATATTATAGAGAATAGCAGTCCCTGTGTATATTATAGAGAATAGCAGTCACTTGTGTATATTATAGAGAATAGCAGCCCCTGTGTATATTATAGAGAATAGCAGCCCCTGTGTATATTATAGAGAATAGCAGCCCCTGTGTATATTATAGAGAATAGCAGTCCCTGTGTATATTATAGAGAATAACAGCCCCTGTGTATATTATAGAGAATAGCAGTCCCTGTGTATATTATAGAGAATAGCAGTCCCTGTGTATATTATAGAGAATAGCAGTCCCTGTGTATATTATAGATAATAGCAGCCCCTGTGTATACTATAGAGAATAGCAGCCTCTGTGTATATTATAGAGAATAGCAGTCCCTGTGTATATTCTAGAGAATAGCAGCACCTGTGTATATTATAGAGAATAGCAGTCCCTGTGTATATTATAGAGAATAGCAACCCCTGTGTATATTATAGAGAATAGCAGTCCCTGTGTATATTATAGAGAATAACAGCCCCTGTGTATATTATAGATAATAGCAGCCCCTGTGTATACTATAGAGAATAGCAGCCTCTGTGTATATTATAGAGAATAGCAGTCCCTGTGTATATTATAGAGAATAGCAGCACCTGTGTATATTATAGAGAATAGCAGTCCCTGTGTATATTATAGAGAATAGCAGCACCTGTGTATATTATAGAGAATAGCAGTCCCTGTGTATATTATAGAGAATAGCAACCCCTGTGTATATTATAGAGAATAGCAGCCCCTGTGTATATTATAGAGAATAGCAGTCCCTGTGTATATTATAGAGAATAGCAGCCCCTGTGTATATTATAGAGAATAGCAGCCCCTGTGTATATTATAGAGAATAACAGCCCCTGTGTATATTATAGAGAATAGCAGCCCCTGTGTATATTATAGAGAATAGCAGCCCCTGTGTATATTGTAGAGAATAGCAGTCCCTGTGTATATTATAGAGAATAGCAGTCCCTGTGTGTATTATAGAGAATAGCAGTCCCTGTGTATATTATAGAGAATAGCAGCCCCTGTGTATATTATAGAGAATAGCAGCCCCTGTGTATATTATAGAGAATAACAGCCCCTGTGTATATTATAGAGAATAGCAGCCCCTGTGTATATTATAGAGAATAGCAGCCCCTGTGTATATTATAGAGAATAGCAGTCCCTGTGTATATTATAGAGAATAGCAGTCCCTGTGTGTATTATAGAGAATAGCAGTCCCTGTGTATATTATAGAGAATAGCAGTCCCTGTGTATATCATAGAGAATAGCAGCCCCTGTGTGTATTATAGAGAATAACAGTCCCTGTGTGTATTATAGAGAATAGCAGTCCCTGTGTATATTATAGAGAATAGCAGTCCCTGTGTATATTATAGAGAATAGCAGCCCCTGTGTGTATTATAGAGAATAGCAGTCCCTGTGTATATTATAGAGAATAGCAGCCCCTGTGTGTATTATAGAGAATAGCAGTCCCTGTGTATATTATAGAGAATAGCAGCCCCTGTGTGTATTATAGAGAATAGCAGCCCCTGTGTATATTATAGAGAATAGCAGCCCCTGTGTGTATTATAGAGAATAACAGCCCCTGTGTATATTATAGAGAATAGCAGTCCCTGTGTATATTGTAGAGAATAGCAAGCCCCTGTGTATATTATAGAGAATAGCAGTCCCTGTGTATATTATAGAGAATAAAAGTCCCTGTGTATATTATAGAGAATAGCCGTCCCTGTGTATATTATAGAGAATAACAGCCCCTGTGTATATTATAGAGAATAGCAGCCCCTGTGTGTATTATAGAGAATAACAGCCCCAGTGTATATTATAGAGAATAGCAGTCCCTGTGTATATTATAGAGAATAGCAGCCCCTGTGTATATTAGAGAGAATAGCAGCCCCTGTGTATATTATGGAGAATAGCAGCCCCTGTGTATATTATAGAGAATAGCAGCCCCTGTGTATGTTATAGAGAATAGCAGCCCCTGTGTATATTGGAGAGAATAGCAGTCCCTGTGTATGTTATAGAGAATAGCAGCCCCTGTGTGTATTATAGAGAATAGCAGCTCCTGTGTATATTATAGAGAATTGCAGTCCCTGTGTATATTATAGAGAATAGCAGTCCCTGTGTATATTATAGAGAATAGCTGTCCCTGTGTATATTATTGAGAATAGCAGTCCCTGTGTATATTATAGAGAATAGCAGTCCCTGTGTATATTATAGAGAATAGCAGCCCCTGTGTATATTATAGAGAATAGCAGACCCTGTGTATATTATATAGAATAGCAGTCCCTGTGTATATTATAGAGAATAACAGTCCCTGTGTATATTATGGAGAATAGCAGCCCCTGTGTATATTATAGAGAATAGCAGTCCCTGTGTATATTATAGAGAATAGCAGTCCCTGTGTATATTATAGAGAATAGCAGTCCCTGTGTATATTATAGAGAATAGCAGTCCCTGTGTATATTATAGAGAATAGCAGTCCCTGGGTATATTATAGAGAATAACATTCCCTGTGTATATTATAGAGAATAGCAGCCCCTGTGTATATTATAGAGAATAGCAGCCCCTGTGTATATTATAGAGAATAGCAGTCCCTGTGTATATTATACAGAATAGCAGTCCCTGTGTATATTATAGAGAATAGCAGTCCCTGTGTATATTATAGAGAATTGCAGTCCCTGTGTATATTATAGAGAATAGCAGTCCCTGTGTGTATTACAGAGAATAGCAGCCCCTGTGTATATTATAGAGAATAGCAGCACCTGTGTATATTATAGTGAATAGATGTCCCTGTGTATATTATAAAGAATAGCAGCCCCAGTGTGTATTAGAGATAATTGCAGCCCCTGTGTATATTATAGAGAATAGCAGTCCCTGTGTATATTATAGAGAATAGCAGTCACTGTGTATATTATAGAGAATAGCAGCCCCTGTGTATATTATAGAGAATAGCAGTCCCTGTGTATATTATAGGGAATAGCAGCCCCTGTTTATATCATAAAGAATATCACCTCATGTGTATATTATAGAAAATAGCAGCCACTGTGTGTATTAAAGAGAATAGCAGTCCCTGTGTATAATATAGAGAAAAGCAGTCCCTGTGTATATTATGTAGAATAGCAGCACCTGTGTATATTATAGAGAATAGCAGTCCCTGTGTATATTATAGAGAATAGCAGTCCCTGTGTATATTATAGAGAATAGCAGCTCCTGTGTATATTATAGAGAATAGCAGTCCCTGTGTATATTGTAGAGAATAGCAGCCCCTGTGTATATTATAGAGTATAGAAGCCCCTGTGTATATTATAGAGAATAGCAGTCCCTGTGTATATTATAGAGAATAGCAGTCCCTGTGTATATTATAGAGAATAGCAGTCCCTGTGTATATTATAGAGAATAGCAGTCCCTGTGTACATTATAGAGAATAGCAGCCCCTGTGTATATTACAGAGAATAGCAGCCCCTGTGTAAATTGTAGAGAATAGGAGCCCCTGTGTATATTATAGAGAATAGCAGTCCCTGTGTGTATTATAGAGAATAACAGTCCCTGTGTATATTATAGAGAATAGCAGTCCCTGTGTATATTATAGAGAATAGCAGCCCCTGTGTATATTATAGACAATAGCAGCCCCTGTGTATATTATAGAGAATAGCAGCCCCTGTGTATATTATAGAGAATAGCAGCCCCTGTGTATATTATAGAGAATAGCAGCCCCTGTGTATATTATAGAGAATAGCAGTCCCTGTGTATATTGTAGAGAATAGCAGCCCCTGTGTATATTATAGAGTATAGAAGCCCCTGTGTATATTATAGAGAATAGCAGTCCCTGTGTATATTATAGAGAATAGCATTCCCTGTGTATATTATAGAGAATAGCAGTCCCTGTGTATATTATAGAGAAATACAGCCCCTGTGTATATTATAGAGAATAACAGTCCCTGTGTATATTATAGAGAATAAAAGTCCCTGTGTATATTATAGAGAATAGCCGTCCCTGTGTATATTATAGAGAATAACAGCCCCTGTGTATATTATAGGGAATAGCAGCCCCTGTGTGTATTATAGAGAATAACAGCCCCTGTGTATATTATAGAGAATAGCAGTCCCTGTGTATATTATAGAGAATAGCAGCCCCTGTGTATATTAGAGAGAATAGCAGCCCCTGTGTATATTATGGAGAATAGCAGCCCCTGTGTATATTATAGAGAATAGCAGCCCCTGTGTATATTATAGAGAATAGCAGCCCCTGTGCATATTATAGAGAATAGCAGCCCCTGTGTATGTTATAGAGAATAGCAGCCCCTGTGTATATTGGATGAGAATAGCAGTCCCTGTGTATATTATAGAGAATAGCAGTCCCTGTGTATATTATAGAGAATAGCAGCCCCTGTGTATATTATAGAGAATAGCAGCCCCTGTGTATATTATAGAGAATAGCAGCCCCTGTGTATATTATAGAGAATAGCAGTCCCTGTGTATATTATAGAGAATAACAGCCCCTGTGTATATTATAGAGAATAGCAGTCCCTGTGTATATTATAGAGAATAGCAGTCCCTGTGTATATTATAGAGAATAGCAGTCCCTGTGTATATTATAGATAATAGCAGCCCCTGTGTATACTATAGAGAATAGCAGCCTCTGTGTATATTATAGAGAATAGCAGTCCCTGTGTATATTCTAGAGAATAGCAGCACCTGTGTATATTATAGAGAATAGCAGTCCCTGTGTATATTATAGAGAATAGCAACCCCTGTGTATATTATAGAGAATAGCAGTCCCTGTGTATATTATAGAGAATAACAGCCCCTGTGTATATTATAGATAATAGCAGCCCCTGTGTATACTATAGAGAATAGCAGCCTCTGTGTATATTATAGAGAATAGCAGTCCCTGTGTATATTATAGAGAATAGCAGCACCTGTGTATATTATAGAGAATAGCAGTCCCTGTGTATATTATAGAGAATAGCAGCACCTGTGTATATTATAGAGAATAGCAGTCCCTGTGTATATTATAGAGAATAGCAACCCCTGTGTATATTATAGAGAATAGCAGCCCCTGTGTATATTATAGAGAATAGCAGTCCCTGTGTATATTATAGAGAATAGCAGCCCCTGTGTATATTATAGAGAATAGCAGCCCCTGTGTATATTATAGAGAATAACAGCCCCTGTGTATATTATAGAGAATAGCAGCCCCTGTGTATATTATAGAGAATAGCAGCCCCTGTGTATATTGTAGAGAATAGCAGTCCCTGTGTATATTATAGAGAATAGCAGTCCCTGTGTGTATTATAGAGAATAGCAGTCCCTGTGTATATTATAGAGAATAGCAGCCCCTGTGTATATTATAGAGAATAGCAGCCCCTGTGTATATTATAGAGAATAACAGCCCCTGTGTATATTATAGAGAATAGCAGCCCCTGTGTATATTATAGAGAATAGCAGCCCCTGTGTATATTATAGAGAATAGCAGTCCCTGTGTATATTATAGAGAATAGCAGTCCCTGTGTGTATTATAGAGAATAGCAGTCCCTGTGTATATTATAGAGAATAGCAGTCCCTGTGTATATCATAGAGAATAGCAGCCCCTGTGTGTATTATAGAGAATAACAGTCCCTGTGTGTATTATAGAGAATAGCAGTCCCTGTGTATATTATAGAGAATAGCAGTCCCTGTGTATATTATAGAGAATAGCAGCCCCTGTGTGTATTATAGAGAATAGCAGTCCCTGTGTATATTATAGAGAATAGCAGCCCCTGTGTGTATTATAGAGAATAGCAGTCCCTGTGTATATTATAGAGAATAGCAGCCCCTGTGTGTATTATAGAGAATAGCAGCCCCTGTGTATATTATAGAGAATAGCAGCCCCTGTGTGTATTATAGAGAATAACAGCCCCTGTGTATATTATAGAGAATAGCAGTCCCTGTGTATATTGTAGAGAATAGCAGCCCCTGTGTATATTATAGAGAATAGCAGTCCCTGTGTATATTATAGAGAATAAAAGTCCCTGTGTATATTATAGAGAATAGCCGTCCCTGTGTATATTATAGAGAATAACAGCCCCTGTGTATATTATAGAGAATAGCAGCCCCTGTGTGTATTATAGAGAATAACAGCCCCAGTGTATATTATAGAGAATAGCAGTCCCTGTGTATATTATAGAGAATAGCAGCCCCTGTGTATATTAGAGAGAATAGCAGCCCCTGTGTATATTATGGAGAATAGCAGCCCCTGTGTATATTATAGAGAATAGCAGCCCCTGTGTATGTTATAGAGAATAGCAGCCCCTGTGTATATTGGAGAGAATAGCAGTCCCTGTGTATATTATAGAGAATAGCAGTCCCTGTGTATATTATAGAGAATAGCAGCCCCTGTGTATATTATAGAGAATAGCAGCCCCTGTGTATATTATAGAGAATAGCAGCCCCTGTGTATATTATAGAGAATAGCAGTCCCTGTGTATATTATAGAGAATAACAGCCCCTGTGTATATTATAGAGAATTGCAGTCCCTGTGTATATTACAGAGAATAGCAGTCCCTGTGTATATTATAGAGAATAGCAGTCCCTGTGTATATTATAGATAATAGCAGCCCCTGTGTATACTATAGAGAATAGCAGCCTCTGTGTATATTATAGAGAATAGCAGTCCCTGTGTATATTATAGAGAATAGCAGCACCTGTGTATATTATAGAGAATAGCAGTCCCTGTGTATATTATAGAGAATAGCAACCCCTGTGTATATTATAGAGAATAGCAGTCCCTGTGTATATTATAGAGAATAACAGCCCCTGTGTATATTATAGATAATAGCAGCCCCTGTGTATACTATAGAGAATAGCAGCCTCTGTGTATATTATAGAGAATAGCAGTCCCTGTGTATATTATAGAGAATAGCAGCACCTGTGTATATTATAGAGAATAGCAGTCCCTGTGTATATTATAGAGAATAGCAGCACCTGTGTATATTATAGAGAATAGCAGTCCCTGTGTATATTATAGAGAATAGCAACCCCTGTGTATATTATAGAGAATAGCAGTACCTGTTTATATTATAGAGAATAGCAGCCCCTGTGTATATTAAAGATATAGCAGTCCCTGTGTGTATTATAGAGAATAGCAACCCCTGTGTATATTATAGAGAATAGCAGTCCCTGTGTATATTATAGAGAATAACAGCCCCTGTGTATATTATAGAGAATAGCAGTCCCTGTGTATATTATAGAGAATAGCAGTCCCTGTGTATATTATAGAGAATAGCAGTCCCTGTGTGTATTATAGAGAATAGCAGCCCCTGTGTATATTATAGAGAATAGCAGCCCCTGTGTATATTAGAGAGAATAGCAACCCCTGTGTATATTATAGAGAATAGCAGCCCCTGTGTGTATTATAGAGATTAGCAGCCCCTGTGTATATTAGAGAGAATAGCAACCCCTGTGTATATTATAGAGACTAACAGCCCCTGTGTATATTATAGAGAATAGCAGCCCCTGTGTATATTATAGAGAATAGCAGTCCCTGTGTCTATTATAGAGAATAGCAGCCCCTGTGTATATTATAGAGAATAGCAGTCCCTGTGTATATTATAGAGAATAGCAGCTCCTGTGTGTATTATAGAGAATAGCAGTCCCTGTGTATATTATAGAGAATAGCAGTCCCTGTGTATATTATAGAGAATAGCAGCTCCTGTGTGTATTATGGAGAATAGCAGTCCCTGTGTATATTATAGAGAATAGCAGCCCCTGTGTATATTATAGAGAATAGCAGCCCCTGTGTATATTATAGAGAATAGCAGTCCCTGTGTATATTATAGAGAATAGCAGCTCCTGTGTGTATTATAGAGAATAGCAGTCCCTGTGTGTATTATAGAGAATAGCAGTCCCTGTGTATATTATAGAGAATAGCAGCCCCTGTGTATATTAGAGAGAATAGCAACCCCCGTGTATATTATATAGAATAGCAGTCCCTGTGTATATTATAGAGAATAACAGTCCCTGTGTATATTATGGAGAATAGCAGCCCCTGTGTATATTATAGAGAATAGCAGTCCCTGTGTATATTATAGAGAATAGCAGTCCCTGTGCATATTATAGAGAATAGCAGTCCCGGTGTATATTATAGAGAATAGCAGTCCCTGTGTATATTATAGAGAATAGCAGTCCCTGTGTATATTATAGAGAATAACATTCCCTGTGTATATTATAGAGAATAGCAGCCCCTGTGTATATTATAGAGAATAGCAGCCCCTGTGTATATTATAGAGAATAGCAGTCCCCGTGTATATTATAGAGAATAGCAGTCCCTGTGTATATTATAGAGAATAGCAGTCCCTGTGTATATTATAGAGAATTGCAGTCCCTGTGTATATTATAGAGAATAGCAGTCCCTGTGTGTATTACAGAGAATAGCAGCCCCTGTGTATATTATAGAGAATAGCAGCACCTGTGTATATTATAGTGAATAGATGTCCCTGTGTATATTATAAAGAACAGCAGCCCCAGTGTGTATTAGAGATAATTGCAGCCCCTGTGTATATTATAGAGAATAGCAGTCCCTGTGTATATTATAGAGAATAGCAGTCACTGTGTATATTATAGAGAATAGCAGCCCCTGTGTATATTATAGAGAATAGCAGTCCCTGTGTATATTATAGGGAATAGCAGCCCCTGTTTATATCATAAAAAATAGCACCTCATGTGTATATTATAGAAAATAGCAGCCACTGTGTGTATTAAAGAGAATAGCAGCCCCTGTGTATGTTATAGAGAATAGCAGTCCCTGTGTATAATATAGGGAATAGCAGTCCCTGTGTATATTATAGAGAATATCAGCCCCTGTGTATATTATAGAGAATAGCAGTCCCTGTGTATAATATAGAGAATAGCAGTCCCTGTGTATATTATAGAGAATAGCAGCACCTGTGTATATTATAGAGAATAGCAGTCCCTGTGTATATTATAGAGAATAGCAGTCCCTGTGTATATTATAGAGAATAGCAGCTCCTGTGTATATTATAGAGAATAGCAGTCCCTGTGTATAATATAGAGAATAGCAGTCCCTGTGTATATTATAGAGAATAGCAGCACCTGTGTATATTATAGAGAATAGCAGTCCCTGTGTATATTATAGAGAAAAGCAGCCGCTGTGTATATTATAGAGAATAGCAGCCCCTGTTTATATCATAAAGAATAGCAGCTCCTGTGTATATTATAGGGAATAGCAGCCCCTGAGTATGTTATAGACAATAGCAGCACCTGAGTGTATTACAGAGAATAGCAGCCCCTGTGTGTCTTTTCAAGAATAGCAGCCCCTGTGTATATTGTGAGAATAGCAGCCCCTGTTTATATTGTAGAGAATAACAGCCCCTGTGTACATTATTAGAATAGCAGCCCCTGTGTATATTACAGAGAATAGCAGCCCCTGTGTAAATTGTAGAGAATAGGAGCCCCTGTGTATATTATAGAGAATAGCAGTCCCTGTGTGTATTATAGAGAATAACAGTCCCTGTGTATATTATAGAGAATAGCAGTCCCTGTGTATATTATAGAGAATAGCAGCCCCTCTGTATAGTATAGAGAATAGCAGTCCCTGTGTATATTATAGAGAATAGCAGCCCCTGTGTATATTATAGAGTATAGAAGCCCCTGTGTATATTATAGAGGATAGCAGTCCCTGTATATATTATAGAGAATAGCAGTCCCTGTGTATAATATAGAGAATAGCACTCCCTGTGTGTATTATAGATAATAGCAGTCCCTGTGTATATTATAGAGAATAACAGTCCCTGTGTATATTATAGAGAATAGCAGTCCCTGTGTGTATTATAGAGAATAGCAGCCCCTGTGTATATTGCAGAGATTAGCAGCCCCTGTGTATATTATAGAGAATAGCAGCCCTTGTGTATATTAGAGAGAATAGCAGCCCCTGTGTATATTATAGAGAATAGCAGTCCCTGTGTGTATTATAGAGAATAGCAGCCCCTGAGTGTATTATAGAGAATAGCAGTCCCTGTGTATGTTATAGAGAATAGCAGTCCCTTTGTGTATTATAGAGAATAGCAGTCCCTGTGTATATTATAGAGAATAGCAGTCCCTGTGTAGGTTATAGAGAATAGCAGTCCCTGTGTATATTATAGAGAATAGCAGTCCCTGTGTATATTATAGAGAATAACAGTCCCTGTGTATATTATAGAGAATAGCAGTCCCTGTGTGTATTATAGAGAATAGCAGCCCCTGTGCGTATTATAGAGAATAGCAGTCCCTGTGTATGTTATAGAGAATAGCAGTCCCTGTGTGTATTATAGAGAATAGCAGTCCCTGTGTATATTATAGAGAATAGCAGCCCCTGTGTATATTATAGAGAATAGCAGCCCCTGTGTATATTACAGAGAATAACAGTCCCTGTGTATATTATAGAGAATTGCAGTCCCTGTGTATATTATAGAATAGCAGTCCCTGTGTATATTATAGAGAATAGCAGTCCCTGTGTATATTATAGAGAATAGCAGCCCCTGTGTATATTGCAGAGAATAGCAGCCCCTGTGTATATTATATAGAATAGCAGTCCCTGTGTATATTATAGAGAATAACAGCCCCTGTGTGTATTATAGAGAATAGCAGTCCCTGTGTATATTATAGAGAATAGCAGCCCCTGTGTATATTATAGAGAATAGCAGACCCTGTGTATATTATATAGAATAGCAGTCCCTGTGTATATTATAGAGAATAACAGTCCCTGTGTATATTATGGAGAATAGCAGCCCCTGTGTATATTATAGAGAATAGCAGTCCCTGTGCATATTATAGAGAATAGCAGTCCCGGTGTATATTATAGAGAATAGCAGTCCCTGTGTATATTATAGAGAATAGCAGTCCCTGTGTATATTATAGAGAATAACATTCCCTGTGTATATTATAGAGAATAGCAGCCCCTGTGTATATTATAGAGAATAGCAGCCCCTGTGTATATTATAGAGAATAGCAGTCCCCGTGTATATTATAGAGAATAGCAGTCCCTGTGTATATTATAGAGAATAGCAGTCCCTGTGTATATTATAGAGAATTGCAGTCCCTGTGTATATTATAGAGAATAGCAGTCCCTGTGTGTATTACAGAGAATAGCAGCCCCTGTGTATATTATAGAGAATAGCAGCACCTGTGTATATTATAGTGAATAGATGTCCCTGTGTATATTATAAAGAACAGCAGCCCCAGTGTGTATTAGAGATAATTGCAGCCCCTGTGTATATTATAGAGAATAGCAGTCCCTGTGTATATTATAGAGAATAGCAGTCACTGTGTATATTATAGAAAATAGCAGCCCCTGTGTATATTATAGAGAATAGCACTCCCTGTGTATATTATAGGGAATAGCAGCCCCTGTTTATATCATAAAGAATAGCACCTCATGTGTATATTATAGAAAATAGCAGCCACTGTGTGTATTAAAGAGAATAGCAGCCCCTGTGTATGTTATAGAGAATAGCAGTCCCTGTGTATAATATAGGGAATAGCAGTCCCTGTGTATATTATAGAGAATATCAGCCCCTGTGTATATTATAGAGAATAGCAGTCCCTGTGTATAATATAGAGAATAGCAGTCCCTGTGTATATTATAGAGAATAGCAGCACCTGTGTATATTATAGAGAATAGCAGTCCCTGTGTATATTATAGAGAATAGCAGTCCCTGTGTATATTATAGAGAATAGCAGCTCCTGTGTATATTATAGAGAATAGCAGTCCCTGTGTATAATATAGAGAATAGCAGTCCCTGTGTATATTATAGAGAATAGCAGCACCTGTGTATATTATAGAGAATAGCAGTCCCTGTGTATATTATAGAGAAAAGCAGCCGCTGTGTATATTATAGAGAATAGCAGCCCCTGTTTATATCATAAAGAATAGCAGCTCCTGTGTATATTATAGGGAATAGCAGCCCCTGAGTATGTTATAGACAATAGCAGCACCTGAGTGTATTACAGAGAATAGCAGCCCCTGTGTGTCTTTTCAAGAATAGCAGCCCCTGTGTATATTGTGAGAATAGCAGCCCCTGTTTATATTGTAGAGAATAACAGCCCCTGTGTACATTATAGAGAATAGCAGCCCCTGTGTATATTACAGAGAATAGCAGCCCCTGTGTAAATTGTAGAGAATAGGAGCCCCTGTGTATATTATAGAGAATAGCAGTCCCTGTGTGTATTATAGAGAATAACAGTCCCTGTGTATATTATAGAGAATAGCAGTCCCTGTGTATATTATAGAGAATAGCAGCCCCTGTGTATATTATAGACAATAGCAGCCCCTGTGTATATTATAGAGAATAGCAGCCCCTGTGTATATTATAGAGAATAGCAGCCCCTGTGTATATTATAGAGAATAGCAGCCCCTGTGTATATTATAGAGAATAGCAGTCCCTGTGTATATTATAGAGAATAGCAGCCCCTGTGTATATTATAGAGTATAGAAGCCCCTGTGTATATTATAGAGAATAGCAGTCCCTGTGTATATTATAGAGAATAGCAGTCCCTGTGTATATTATAGAGAATAGCAGTCCCTGTGTATATTATAGAGAATAGCAGTCCCTGTGTATATTATAGAGAATAGCAGCCCCTGTGTATGTTATAGAGAATAACAGCCCCTGTGTATATAAGAGAGAATAGCAGTCCCTGTGTGTATTATAGAGAATAGCAGCCCATGTGTGTATTATAGAGAATAGCAGCCCCTGTGTATATTATAGAGAATAGCAGTCCCTGTGTATATTATAGAGAATAGCAGACCCTGTGTATATTATAGAGAATAGCAGCCCCTGTGTATATTATAGAGTATAGAAGCCCCTGTGTATATTATAAAGGATAGCAGTCCCTGTGTATATTATAGAGAATAGCAGTCCCTGTGTATATTATAGAGAATAGCACTCCCTGTGTGTATTATAGATAATAGCAGTCCCTGTGTATATTATAGAGAATAACAGTCCCTGTGTATATTATAGAGAATAGCAGTCCCTGTGTGTATTATAGAGAATAGCAGTCCCTGTGTATGTTATAGAGAATAGCAGACCCTGTGTATATTATAGAGAATAGCAGCCCCTGTGTATATTATAGAGTATAGAAGCCCCTGTGTATATTATAAAGGATAGCAGTCCCTGTGTATATTATAGAGAATAGCAGTCCCTGTGTATATTATAGAGAATAGCACTCCCTGTGTGTATTATAGATAATAGCAGTCCCTGTGTATATTATAGAGAATAACAGTCCCTGTGTATATTATAGAGAATAGCAGTCCCTGTGTGTATTATAGAGAATAGCAGTCCCTGTGTATGTTATAGAGAATAGCAGTCCCTGTGTATATTATAGAGAATAGCAGCCCCTGTGTATATTAGAGAGAATAACAGTCCCTGTGTATATTATAGAGAATAGCAGTCCCTGTGTGTATTATAGAGAATAGCAGCCCCTGTGTGTATTATAGAGAATAGCAGTCCCTATGTATGTTATAGAGAATAGCAGTCCCTGTGTATATTATAGAGAATAGCAGCCCCTGTGTATATTAGAGAGAATAGCAACCCCTGTGTATATTATAGAGAATAGCAGCCCCTGTGTGTATTATAGAGATTAGCAGCCCCTGTGTATATTAGAGAGAATAGCAACCCCTGTGTATATTATAGAGACTAACAGCCCCTGTGTATATTATAGAGAATAGCAGCCCCTGTGTATATTATAGAGAATAGCAGTCCCTGTGTCTATTATAGAGAATAGCAGCCCCTGTGTATATTATAGAGAATAGCAGTCCCTGTGTATATTATAGAGAATAGCAGCTCCTGTGTGTATTATAGAGAATAGCAGTCCCTGTGTATATTATAGAGAATAGCAGTCCCTGTGTATATTATAGAGAATAGCAGCTCCTGTGTGTATTATGGAGAATAGCAGTCCCTGTGTATATTATAGAGAATAGCAGCCCCTGTGTATATTATAGAGAATAGCAGCCCCTGTGTATATTATAGAGAATAGCAGTCCCTGTGTATATTATAGAGAATAGCAGCTCCTGTGTGTATTATAGAGAATAGCAGTCCCTGTGTGTATTATAGAGAATAGCAGTCCCTGTGTATATTATAGAGAATAGCAGCCCCTGTGTATATTAGAGAGAATAGCAACCCCTGTGTATATTATATAGAATAGCAGTCCCTGTGTATATTATAGAGAATAACAGTCCCTGTGTATATTATGGAGAATAGCAGCCCCTGTGTATATTATAGAGAATAGCAGTCCCTGTGTATATTATAGAGAATAGCAGTCCCTGTGCATATTATAGAGAATAGCAGTCCCGGTGTATATTATAGAGAATAGCAGTCCCTGTGTATATTATAGAGAATAGCAGTCCCTGTGTATATTATAGAGAATAACATTCCCTGTGTATATTATAGAGAATAGCAGCCCCTGTGTATATTATAGAGAATAGCAGCCCCTGTGTATATTATAGAGAATAGCAGTCCCCGTGTATATTATAGAGAATAGCAGTCCCTGTGTATATTATAGAGAATAGCAGTCCCTGTGTATATTATAGAGAATTGCAGTCCCTGTGTATATTATAGAGAATAGCAGTCCCTGTGTGTATTACAGAGAATAGCAGCCCCTGTGTATATTATAGAGAATAGCAGCACCTGTGTATATTATAGTGAATAGATGTCCCTGTGTATATTATAAAGAACAGCAGCCCCAGTGTGTATTAGAGATAATTGCAGCCCCTGTGTATATTATAGAGAATAGCAGTCCCTGTGTATATTATAGAGAATAGCAGTCACTGTGTATATTATAGAGAATAGCAGCCCCTGTGTATATTATAGAGAATAGCAGTCCCTGTGTATATTATAGGGAATAGCAGCCCCTGTTTATATCATAAAAAATAGCACCTCATGTGTATATTATAGAAAATAGCAGCCACTGTGTGTATTAAAGAGAATAGCAGCCCCTGTGTATGTTATAGAGAATAGCAGTCCCTGTGTATAATATAGGGAATAGCAGTCCCTGTGTATATTATAGAGAATATCAGCCCCTGTGTATATTATAGAGAATAGCAGTCCCTGTGTATAATATAGAGAATAGCAGTCCCTGTGTATATTATAGAGAATAGCAGCACCTGTGTATATTATAGAGAATAGCAGTCCCTGTGTATATTATAGAGAATAGCAGTCCCTGTGTATATTATAGAGAATAGCAGCTCCTGTGTATATTATAGAGAATAGCAGTCCCTGTGTATAATATAGAGAATAGCAGTCCCTGTGTATATTATAGAGAATAGCAGCACCTGTGTATATTATAGAGAATAGCAGTCCCTGTGTATATTATAGAGAAAAGCAGCCGCTGTGTATATTATAGAGAATAGCAGCCCCTGTTTATATCATAAAGAATAGCAGCTCCTGTGTATATTATAGGGAATAGCAGCCCCTGAGTACGTTATAGACAATAGCAGCACCTGAGTGTATTACAGAGAATAGCAGCCCCTGTGTGTCTTTTCAAGAATAGCAGCCCCTGTGTATATTGTGAGAATAGCAGCCCCTGTTTATATTGTAGAGAATAACAGCCCCTGTGTACATTATTAGAATAGCAGCCCCTGTGTATATTACAGAGAATAGCAGCCCCTGTGTAAATTGTAGAGAATAGGAGCCCCTGTGTATATTATAGAGAATAGCAGTCCCTGTGTGTATTATAGAGAATAACAGTCCCTGTGTATATTATAGAGAATAGCAGTCCCTGTGTATATTATAGAGAATAGCAGCCCCTCTGTATAGTATAGAGAATAGCAGTCCCTGTGTATATTATAGAGAATAGCAGCCCCTGTGTATATTATAGAGTATAGAAGCCCCTGTGTATATTATAGAGGATAGCAGTCCCTGTATATATTATAGAGAATAGCAGTCCCTGTGTATAATATAGAGAATAGCACTCCCTGTGTGTATTATAGATAATAGCAGTCCCTGTGTATATTATAGAGAATAACAGTCCCTGTGTATATTATAGAGAATAGCAGTCCCTGTGTGTATTATAGAGAATAGCAGCCCCTGTGTATATTGCAGAGAATAGCAGCCCCTGTGTATATTATAGAGAATAGCAGCCCTTGTGTATATTAGAGAGAATAGCAGCCCCTGTGTATATTATAGAGAATAGCAGTCCCTGTGTGTATTATAGAGAATAGCAGCCCCTGAGTGTATTATAGAGAATAGCAGTCCCTGTGTATGTTATAGAGAATAGCAGTCCCTTTGTGTATTATAGAGAATAGCAGTCCCTGTGTATATTATAGAGAATAGCAGTCCCTGTGTAGGTTATAGAGAATAGCAGTCCCTGTGTATATTATAGAGAATAGCAGTCCCTGTGTATATTATAGAGAATAACAGTCCCTGTGTATATTATAGAGAATAGCAGTCCCTGTGTGTATTATAGAGAATAGCAGCCCCTGTGCTTATTATAGAGAATAGCAGTCCCTGTGTATGTTATAGAGAATAGCAGTCCCTGTGTGTATTATAGAGAATAGCAGTCCCTGTGTATATTATAGAGAATAGCAGCCCCTGTGTATATTATAGAGAATAGCAGCCCCTGTGTATATTACAGAGAATAACAGTCCCTGTGTATATTATAGAGAATTGCAGTCCCTGTGTATATTATAGAATAGCAGTCCCTGTGTATATTATAGAGAATAGCAGTCCCTGTGTATATTATAGAGAATAGCAGCCCCTGTGTATATTGCAGAGAATAGCAGCCCCTGTGTATATTATATAGAATAGCAGTCCCTGTGTATATTATAGAGAATAACAGCCCCTGTGTGTATTATAGAGAATAGCAGTCCCTGTGTATATTATAGAGAATAGCAGCCCCTGTGTATATTATAGAGAATAGCAGACCCTGTGTATATTATATAGAATAGCAGTCCCTGTGTATATTATAGAGAATAACAGTCCCTGTGTATATTATGGAGAATAGCAGCCCCTGTGTATATTATAGAGAATAGCAGTCCCTGTGTATATTATAGAGAATAGCAGTCCCTGTGCATATTATAGAGAATAGCAGTCCCGGTGTATATTATAGAGAATAGCAGTCCCTGTGTATATTATAGAGAATAGCAGTCCCTGTGTATATTATAGAGAATAACATTCCCTGTGTATATTATAGAGAATAGCAGCCCCTGTGTATATTATAGAGAATAGCAGCCCCTGTGTATATTATAGAGAATAGCAGTCCCCGTGTATATTATAGAGAATAGCAGTCCCTGTTTATATTATAGAGAATAGCAGTCCCTGTGTATATTATAGAGAATTGCAGTCCCTGTGTATATTATAGAGAATAGCAGTCCCTGTGTGTATTACAGAGAATAGCAGCCCCTGTGTATATTATAGAGAATAGCAGCACCTGTGTATATTATAGTGAATAGATGTCCCTGTGTATATTATAAAGAACAGCAGCCCCAGTGTGTATTAGAGATAATTGCAGCCCCTGTGTATATTATAGAGAATAGCAGTCCCTGTGTATATTATAGAGAATAGCAGTCACTGTGTATATTATAGAAAATAGCAGCCCCTGTGTATATTATAGAGAATAGCAGTCCCTGTGTATATTATAGGGAATAGCAGCCCCTGTTTATATCATAAAGAATAGCACCTCATGTGTATATTATAGAAAATAGCAGCCACTGTGTGTATTAAAGAGAATAGCAGCCCCTGTGTATGTTATAGAGAATAGCAGTCCCTGTGTATAATATAGGGAATAGCAGTCCCTGTGTATATTATAGAGAATATCAGCCCCTGTGTATATTATAGAGAATAGCAGTCCCTGTGTATAATATAGAGAATAGCAGTCCCTGTGTATATTATAGAGAATAGCAGCACCTGTGTATATTATAGAGAATAGCAGTCCCTGTGTATATTATAGAGAATAGCAGTCCCTGTGTATATTATAGAGAATAGCAGCTCCTGTGTATATTATAGAGAATAGCAGTCCCTGTGTATAATATAGAGAATAGCAGTCCCTGTGTATATTATAGAGAATAGCAGCACCTGTGTATATTATAGAGAATAGCAGTCCCTGTGTATATTATAGAGAAAAGCAGCCGCTGTGTATATTATAGAGAATAGCAGCCCCTGTTTATATCATAAAGAATCGCAGCTCCTGTGTATATTATAGGGAATAGCAGCCCCTGAGTATGTTATAGACAATAGCAGCACCTGAGTGTATTACAGAGAATAGCAGCCCCTGTGTGTCTTTTCAAGAATAGCAGCCCCTGTGTATATTGTGAGAATAGCAGCCCCTGTTTATATTGTAGAGAATAACAGCCCCTGTGTACATTATAGAGAATAGCAGCCCCTGTGTATATTACAGAGAATAGCAGCCCCTGTGTAAATTGTAGAGAATAGGAGCCCCTGTGTATATTATAGAGAATAGCAGTCCCTGTGTGTATTATAGAGAATAACAGTCCCTGTGTATATTATAGAGAATAGCAGTCCCTGTGTATATTATAGAGAATAGCAGCCCCTGTGTATATTATAGACAATAGCAGCCCCTGTGTATATTATAGAGAATAGCAGCCCCTGTGTATATTATAGAGAATAGCAGCCCCTGTGTATATTATAGAGAATAGCAGCCCCTGTGTATATTATAGAGAATAGCAGTCCCTGTGTATATTATAGAGAATAGCAGCCCCTGTGTATATTATAGAGTATAGAAGCCCCTGTGTATATTATAGAGAATAGCAGTCCCTGTGTATATTATAGAGAATAGCAGTCCCTGTGTATATTATAGAGAATAGCAGTCCCTGTGTATATTATAGAGAATAGCAGTCCCTGTGTATATTATAGAGAATAGCAGCCCCTGTGTATGTTATAGAGAATAACAGCCCCTGTGTATATAAGAGAGAATAGCAGTCCCTGTGTGTATTATAGAGAATAGCAGCCCATGTGTGTATTATAGAGAATAGCAGCCCCTGTGTATATTATAGAGAATAGCAGTCCCTGTGTATATTATAGAGAATAGCAGACCCTGTGTATATTATAGAGAATAGCAGCCCCTGTGTATATTATAGAGTATAGAAGCCCCTGTGTATATTATAAAGGATAGCAGTCCCTGTGTATATTATAGAGAATAGCAGTCCCAGTGTATATTATAGAGAATAGCACTCCCTGTGTGTATTATAGATAATAGCAGTCCCTGTGTATATTATAGAGAATAACAGTCCCTGTGTATATTATAGAGAATAGCAGTCCCTGTGTGTATTATAGAGAATAGCAGTCCCTGTGTATGTTATAGAGAATAGCAGACCCTGTGTATATTATAGAGAATAGCAGCCCCTGTGTATATTATAGAGTATAGAAGCCCCTGTGTATATTATAAAGGATAGCAGTCCCTGTGTATATTATAGAGAATAGCAGTCCCTGTGTATATTATAGAGAATAGCACTCCCTGTGTGTATTATAGATAATAGCAGTCCCTGTGTATATTATAGAGAATAACAGTCCCTGTGTATATTATAGAGAATAGCAGTCCCTGTGTGTATTATAGAGAATAGCAGTCCCTGTGTATGTTATAGAGAATAGCAGTCCCTGTGTATATTATAGAGAATAGCAGCCCCTGTGTATATTAGAGAGAATAACAGTCCCTGTGTATATTATAGAGAATAGCAGTCCCTGTGTGTATTATAGAGAATAGCAGCCCCTGTGTGTATTATAGAGAATAGCAGACCCTGTGTATGTTATAGAGAATAGCAGTCCCTGTGTGTATTATAGAGAATAGCAGTCCCTGTGTATATTATAGAGAATAGCAGCCCCTGTGTATATTATAGAGAATAGCAGCCCCTGTGTATATTACAGAGAATAACAGTCCCTGTGTATATTATAGAGAATTGCAGTCCCTGTGTATATTATAGAATAGCAGTCCGTGTGTATAATATAGAGAATAGCAGTCCCTGTGTATATTATAGAGAATAGCAGCCCCTGTGTATATTGCAGAGAATAGCAGCCCCTGTGTATATTATAGAGAATAGCAGTCCCTGTGTATATTATAGAGAATAACAGCCCCTGTGTGTATTATAGAGAATAGCAGTCCCTGTGTATATTATAGAGAATAGCAGTCCCTGTGTATATTATAGAGAATAGCAGTCCCTGTGTATATTATAGAGAATAGCAGCCCCTGTGTATATTATAGAGAATAGCAGTCCCTGTGTATAATATAGAGAAAAGCAGTCCCTGTGTATATTATAGAGAATAGCAGCACCTGTGTATATTATAGAGAATAGCAGTCCCTGTGTATATTATAGAGAAAAGCAGCCCCTGTGTATATTATAGAGAATTGCAGTCCCTGTGTATATTATAGAGAATAGCAGTCCCTGTGTGTATTACAGAGAATAGCAGCCCCTGTGTATATTATAGAGAATAGCAGCACCTGTGTATATTATAGTGAATAGATGTCCCTGTGTATATTATAAAGAACAGCAGCCCCAGTGTGTATTAGAGATAATTGCAGCCCCTGTGTATATTATAGAGAATAGCAGTCCCTGTGTATATTATAGAGAATAGCAGTCACTGTGTATATTATAGAAAATAGCAGCCCCTGTGTATATTATAGAGAATAGCAGTCCCTGTGTATATTATAGGGAATAGCAGCCCCTGTTTATATCATAAAGAATAGCACCTCATGTGTATATTATAGAAAATAGCAGCCACTGTGTGTATTAAAGAGAATAGCAGCCCCTGTGTATGTTATAGAGAATAGCAGTCCCTGTGTATAATATAGGGAATAGCAGTCCCTGTGTATATTATAGAGAATATCAGCCCCTGTGTATATTATAGAGAATAGCAGTCCCTGTGTATAATATAGAGAATAGCAGTCCCTGTGTATATTATAGAGAATAGCAGCACCTGTGTATATTATAGAGAATAGCAGTCCCTGTGTATATTATAGAGAATAGCAGTCCCTGTGTATATTATAGAGAATAGCAGCTCCTGTGTATATTATAGAGAATAGCAGTCCCTGTGTATAATATAGAGAATAGCAGTCCCTGTGTATATTATAGAGAATAGCAGCACCTGTGTATATTATAGAGAATAGCAGTCCCTGTGTATATTATAGAGAAAAGCAGCCGCTGTGTATATTATAGAGAATAGCAGCCCCTGTTTATATCATAAAGAATCGCAGCTCCTGTGTATATTATAGGGAATAGCAGCCCCTGAGTATGTTATAGACAATAGCAGCACCTGAGTGTATTACAGAGAATAGCAGCCCCTGTGTGTCTTTTCAAGAATAGCAGCCCCTGTGTATATTGTGAGAATAGCAGCCCCTGTTTATATTGTAGAGAATAACAGCCCCTGTGTACATTATAGAGAATAGCAGCCCCTGTGTATATTACAGAGAATAGCAGCCCCTGTGTAAATTGTAGAGAATAGGAGCCCCTGTGTATATTATAGAGAATAGCAGTCCCTGTGTGTATTATAGAGAATAACAGTCCCTGTGTATATTATAGAGAATAGCAGTCCCTGTGTATATTATAGAGAATAGCAGCCCCTGTGTATATTATAGACAATAGCAGCCCCTGTGTATATTATAGAGAATAGCAGCCCCTGTGTATATTATAGAGAATAGCAGCCCCTGTGTATATTATAGAGAATAGCAGCCCCTGTGTATATTATAGAGAATAGCAGTCCCTGTGTATATTATAGAGAATAGCAGCCCCTGTGTATATTATAGAGTATAGAAGCCCCTGTGTATATTATAGAGAATAGCAGTCCCTGTGTATATTATAGAGAATAGCAGTCCCTGTGTATATTATAGAGAATAGCAGTCCCTGTGTATATTATAGAGAATAGCAGTCCCTGTGTATATTATAGAGAATAGCAGCCCCTGTGTATGTTATAGAGAATAACAGCCCCTGTGTATATAAGAGAGAATAGCAGTCCCTGTGTGTATTATAGAGAATAGCAGCCCATGTGTGTATTATAGAGAATAGCAGCCCCTGTGTATATTATAGAGAATAGCAGTCCCTGTGTATATTATAGAGAATAGCAGACCCTGTGTATATTATAGAGAATAGCAGCCCCTGTGTATATTATAGAGTATAGAAGCCCCTGTGTATATTATAAAGGATAGCAGTCCCTGTGTATATTATAGAGAATAGCAGTCCCAGTGTATATTATAGAGAATAGCACTCCCTGTGTGTATTATAGATAATAGCAGTCCCTGTGTATATTATAGAGAATAACAGTCCCTGTGTATATTATAGAGAATAGCAGTCCCTGTGTGTATTATAGAGAATAGCAGTCCCTGTGTATGTTATAGAGAATAGCAGACCCTGTGTATATTATAGAGAATAGCAGCCCCTGTGTATATTATAGAGTATAGAAGCCCCTGTGTATATTATAAAGGATAGCAGTCCCTGTGTATATTATAGAGAATAGCAGTCCCTGTGTATATTATAGAGAATAGCACTCCCTGTGTGTATTATAGATAATAGCAGTCCCTGTGTATATTATAGAGAATAACAGTCCCTGTGTATATTATAGAGAATAGCAGTCCCTGTGTGTATTATAGAGAATAGCAGTCCCTGTGTATGTTATAGAGAATAGCAGTCCCTGTGTATATTATAGAGAATAGCAGCCCCTGTGTATATCAGAGAGAATAACAGTCCCTGTGTATATTATAGAGAATAGCAGTCCCTGTGTGTATTATAGAGAATAGCAGCCCCTGTGTGTATTATAGAGAATAGCAGACCCTGTGTATGTTATAGAGAATAGCAGTCCCTGTGTGTATTATAGAGAATAGCAGTCCCTGTGTATATTATAGAGAATAGCAGCCCCTGTGTATATTATAGAGAATAGCAGCCCCTGTGTATATTACAGAGAATAACAGTCCCTGTGTATATTATAGAGAATTGCAGTCCCTGTGTATATTATAGAATAGCAGTCCGTGTGTATAATATAGAGAATAGCAGTCCCTGTGTATATTATAGAGAATAGCAGCCCCTGTGTATATTGCAGAGAATAGCAGCCCCTGTGTATATTATAGAGAATAGCAGTCCCTGTGTATATTATAGAGAATAACAGCCCCTGTGTGTATTATAGAGAATAGCAGTCCCTGTGTATATTATAGAGAATAGCAGTCCCTGTGTATATTATAGAGAATAGCAGTCCCTGTGTATATTATAGAGAATAGCAGCCCCTGTGTATATTATAGAGAATAGCAGTCCCTGTGTATAATATAGAGAAAAGCAGTCCCTGTGTATATTATAGAGAATAGCAGCACCTGTGTATATTATAGAGAATAGCAGTCCCTGTGTATATTATAGAGAAAAGCAGCCGCTGTGCATATTATAGAGAATAGCAGCCCCTGTTTATATCATAAAGAATAGCAGCTCCTGTGTATATTATAGGGAATAGCAGCCCCTGAGTATGTTATAGACAATAGCAGCACCTGAGTGTATTACAGAGAATAGCAGCCCCTGTGTGTATTTTCAAGAATAGCAGCCCCTGTGTATATTGTGAGAATAGCAGCCCCTGTTTATATTGTAGAGAATAACAGCCCCTGTGTACATTATACAGAATAGCAGCCCCTGTGTATATTACAGAGAATAGCAGCCCCTGTGTAAATTGTAGAGAATAGGAGCCCCTGTGTATATTATAGAGAATAGCAGTCCCTGTGTGTATTATAGAGAATAACAGTCCCTGTGTATATTATAGAGAATAGCAGTCCCTGTGTATATTATAGAGAATAGCAGCCCCTGTGTATATTATAGACAATAGCAGCCCCTGTGTATATTATAGAGAATAGCAGCCCCTGTGTATATTATTGAGAATAGCAGCCCCTGTGTATATTATAGAGAATAGCAGCCCCTGTGTATATTATAGAGAATAGCAGTCCCTGTGTATATTATAGAGAATAGCAGCCCCTGTGTATATTATAGAGTATAGAAGCTCCTGTGTATATTATAGAGAATAGCAGTCCCTGTGTATATTATACAGAATAGCAGTCCCTGTGTATATTATAGAGAATAGCAGCCCCTGTGTATATTATAGAGTATAGAAGCTCCTGTGTATATTATAGAGAATAGCAGTCCCTGTGTATATTATAGAGAATAGCAGTCCCTGTGTATATTATAGAGAATAGCAGTCCCTGTGTGTATTATAGATAATAGCAGTCCCTGTGTATATTATAGAGAATAACAGTCCCTGTGTATATTATAGAGAATAGCAGTCCCTGTGTATGTTATAGAGAATAGCAGCCCCTGTGTATATTAGAGAGAATAGCAGCCCCTGTGTATATTATAGAGTATAGAAGCCCCTGTGTATATTATAGAGAATAGCAGTCCCTGTGTATAATATAGAGAATAGCAGTCCCTGTGTATATTATAGAGAATAGCAGTCCCTGTGTATATTATAGAGAATAGCAGTCCCTGTGTATATTATAGAGAATAACAGTCCCTGTGTATATTATAGAGAATAGCAGTCCCTGTGTGTATTATAGAGAATAGCAGCCCCTGTGTGTATTATAGAGAATAGCAGTCCCTGTGTATGTTATAGAGAATAGCAGTCCCTGTGTGTATTATAGAGAATAGCAGTCCCTGTGTATATTATAGAGAATAGCAGTCCCTGTGTATGTTATAGAGAATAGCAGTCCCTGTGTATATTATAGAGAATAGCAGTCCCTGTGTATATTATAGAGAATAACAGTCCCTGTGTATATTATAGAGAATAGCAGTCCCTGTGTGTATTATAGAGAATAGCAGTCCCTGTGTATATTATAGAGAATAGCAGTCCCTGTGTATATTATAGAGAATAGCAGTCCCTGTGTATATTATAGAGAATAACATTCCCTGTGTATATTATAGAGAATAGCAGCCCCTGTGTATATTATAGAGAATAGCAGCCCCTGTGTATATTATAGAGAATAGCAGTCCCTGTGTATATTATAGAGAATAGCAGTCCCTGTGTATATTATAGAGAATAGCAGTCCCTGTGTATATTATAGAGAATTGCAGTCCCTGTGTATATTATAGAGAATAGCAGTCCCTGTGTGTATTACAGAGAATAGCAGCCCCTGTGTATATTATAGAGAATAGCAGCACCTGTGTATATTATAGTGAATAGATGTCCCTGTGTATATTATAAAGAATAGCAGCCCCAGTGTGTATTAGAGATAATTGCAGCCCCTGTGTATATTATAGAGAATAGCAGTCCCTGTGTATATTATAGAGAATAGCAGTCACTGTGTATATTATAGAGAATAGCAGCCCCTGTGTATATTATAGAGAATAGCAGTCCCTGTGTATATTATAGGGAATAGCAGCCCCTGTTTATATCATAAAGAATATCACCTCATGTGTATATTATAGAAAATAGCAGCCACTGTGTGTATTAAAGAGAATAGCAGTCCCTGTGTATAATATAGAGAAAAGCAGTCCCTGTGTATATTATGTAGAATAGCAGCACCTGTGTATATTATAGAGAATAGCAGTCCCTGTGTATATTATAGAGAATAGCAGTCCCTGTGTATATTATAGAGAATAGCAGCTCCTGTGTATATTATAGAGAATAGCAGTCCCTGTGTATATTGTAGAGAATAGCAGCCCCTGTGTATATTATAGAGTATAGAAGCCCCTGTGTATATTATAGAGAATAGCAGTCCCTGTGTATATTATAGAGAATAGCAGTCCCTGTGTATATTATAGAGAATAGCAGTCCCTGTGTATATTATAGAGAATAGCAGTCCCTGTGTACATTATAGAGAATAGCAGCCCCTGTGTATATTACAGAGAATAGCAGCCCCTGTGTAAATTGTAGAGAATAGGAGCCCCTGTGTATATTATAGAGAATAGCAGTCCCTGTGTGTATTATAGAGAATAACAGTCCCTGTGTATATTATAGAGAATAGCCGTCCCTGTGTATATTATAGAGAATAGCAGCCCCTGTGTATATTATAGACAATAGCAGCCCCTGTGTATATTATAGAGAATAGCAGCCCCTGTGTATATTATAGAGAATAGCAGCCCCTGTGTATATTATAGAGAATAGCAGCCCCTGTGTATATTATAGAGAATAGCAGTCCCTGTGTATATTGTAGAGAATAGCAGCCCCTGTGTATATTATAGAGTATAGAAGCCCCTGTGTATATTATAGAGAATAGCAGTCCCTGTGTATATTATAGAGAATAGCATTCCCTGTGTATATTATAGAGAATAGCAGTCCCTGTGTATATTATAGAGAATAGCAGCCCCTGTGTATATTATAGAGAATAACAGTCCCTGTGTATATTATAGAGAATAAAAGTCCCTGTGTATATTATAGAGAATAGCCGTCCCTGTGTATATTATAGAGAATAACAGCCCCTGTGTATATTATAGGGAATAGCAGCCCCTGTGTGTATTATAGAGAATAACAGCCCCTGTGTATATTATAGAGAATAGCAGTCCCTGTGTATATTATAGAGAATAGCAGCCCCTGTGTATATTAGAGAGAATAGCAGCCCCTGTGTATATTATGGAGAATAGCAGCCCCTGTGTATATTATAGAGAATAGCAGCCCCTGTGTATATTATAGAGAATAGCAGCCCCTGTGTATATTATAGAGAATAGCAGCCCCTGTGTATGTTATAGAGAATAGCAGCCCCTGTGTATATTGGATGAGAATAGCAGTCCCTGTGTATATTATAGAGAATAGCAGTCCCTGTGTATATTATAGAGAATAGCAGCCCCTGTGTATATTATAGAGAATAGCAGCCCCTGTGTATATTATAGAGAATAGCAGCCCCTGTGTATATTATAGAGAATAGCAGTCCCTGTGTATATTATAGAGAATAACAGCCCCTGTGTATATTATAGAGAATAGCAGTCCCTGTGTATATTATAGAGAATAGCAGTCCCTGTGTATATTATAGAGAATAGCAGTCCCTGTGTATATTATAGATAATAGCAGCCCCTGTGTATACTATAGAGAATAGCAGCCTCTGTGTATATTATAGAGAATAGCAGTCCCTGTGTATATTATAGAGAATAGCAGCACCTGTGTATATTATAGAGAATAGCAGTCCCTGTGTATATTATAGAGAATAGCAACCCCTGTGTATATTATAGAGAATAGCAGTCCCTGTGTATATTATAGAGAATAACAGCCCCTGTGTATATTATAGATAATAGCAGCCCCTGTGTATACTATAGAGAATAGCAGCCTCTGTGTATATTATAGAGAATAGCAGTCCCTGTGCATATTATAGAGAATAGCAGCACCTGTGTATATTATAGAGAATAGCAGTCCCTGTGTATATTATAGAGAATAGAGGCACCTGCGTATATTATAGAGAATAGCAGTCCCTGTGTATATTATAGAGAATAGCAACCCCTGTGTATATTATAGAGAATAGCAGCCCCTGTGTATATTATAGAGAATAGCAGTCCCTGTGTATATTATAGAGAATAGCAGCCCCTGTGTATATTATAGAGAATAGCAGCCCCTGTGTATATTATAGAGAATAACAGCCCCTGTGTATATTATAGAGAATAGCAGCCCCTGTGTATATTATAGAGAATAGCAGCCCCTGTGTATATTGTAGAGAATAGCAGTCCCTGTGTATATTATAGAGAATAGCAGTCCCTGTGTGTATTATAGAGAATAGCAGTCCCTGTGTGTATTATAGAGAATAGCAGCCCCTGTGTATATTATAGAGAATAGCAGCCCCTGTGTATATTATAGAGAATAACAGCCCCTGTGTATATTATAGAGAATAGCAGCCCCTGTGTATATTATAGAGAATAGCAGTCCCTGTGTATATTATAGAGAATAGCAGTCCCTGTGTGTATTATAGAGAATAGCAGTCCCTGTGTATATTATAGAGAATAGCAGTCCCTGTGTATATCATAGAGAATAGCAGCCCCTGTGTGTATTATAGAGAATAACAGTCCCTGTGTGTATTATAGAGAATAGCAGTCCCTGTGTATATTATAGAGAATAGCAGTCCCTGTGTATATTATAGAGAATAGCAGCCCCTGTGTGTATTATAGAGAATAGCAGTCCCTGTGTATATTATAGAGAATAGCAGCCCCTGTGTGTATTATAGAGAATAGCAGTCCCTGTGTATATTATAGAGAATAGCAGCCCCTGTGTGTATTATAGAGAATAGCAGCCCCTGTGTATATTATAGAGAATAGCAGCCCCTGTGTGTATTATAGAGAATAACAGCCCCTGTGTATATTATAGAGAATAGCAGTCCCTGTGTATATTATGGAGAATAGCAGCCCCTGTGTATATTATAGAGAATAGCAGTCCCTGTGTATATTATAGAGAATAAAAGTCCCTGTGTATATTATAGAGAATAGCCGTCCCTGTGTATATTATAGAGAATAACAGCCCCTTTGTATATTATAGAGAATAGCAGCCCCTGTGTGTATTATAGAGAATAACAGCCCCTGTGTATATTATAGAGAATAGCAGTCCCTGTGTATATTATAGAGAATAGCAGCCCCTGTGTATATTAGAGAGAATAGCAGCCCCTGTGTATATTATGGAGAATAGCAGCCCCTGTGTATATTATAGAGAATAGCAGCCCCTGTGTATGTTATAGAGAATAGCAGCCCCTGTGTATATTGGAGAGAATAGCAGTCCCTGTGTATATAATAGAGAATAGCAGTCCCTGTGTATATTATAGAGAATAGCAGCCCCTGTGTATATTATAGAGAATAGCAGCCCCTGTGTATATTATAGAGAATAGCAGCCCCTGTGTATATTATAGAGAATAGCAGTCCCTGTGTATATTATAGAGAATAACAGCCCCTGTGTATATTATAGAGAATAGCAGTCCCTGTGTATATTATAGAGAATAGCAGTCCCTGTGTATATTATAGAGAATAGCAGTCCCTGTGTATATTATAGATAATAGCAGCCCCTGTGTATACTATAGAGAATAGCAGCCTCTGTGTATATTATAGAGAATAGCAGTCCCTGTGTATATTATAGAGAATAGCAGCACCTGTGTATATTATAGAGAATAGCAGTCCCTGTGTATATTATAGAGAATAGCAACCCCTGTGTATATTATAGAGAATAGCAGTCCCTGTGTATATTATAGAGAATAACAGCCCCTGTGTATATTATAGATAATAGCAGCCCCTGTGTATACTATAGAGAATAGCAGCCTCTGTGTATATTATAGAGAATAGCAGTCCCTGTGTATATTATAGAGAATAGCAGCACCTGTGTATATTATAGAGAATAGCAGTCCCTGTGTATATTATAGAGAATAGCAGCACCTGTGTATATTATAGAGAATAGCAGTCCCTGTGTATATTATAGAGAATAGCAACCCCTGTGTATATTATAGAGAATAGCAGTACCTGTTTATATTATAGAGAATAGCAGCCCCTGTGTATATTAAAGATATAGCAGTCCCTGTGTGTATTATAGAGAATAGCAACCCCTGTGTATATTATAGAGAATAGCAGTCCCTGTGTATATTATAGAGAATAACAGCCCCTGTGTATATTATAGAGAATAGCAGTCCCTGTGTATATTATAGAGAATAGCAGTCCCTGTGTATATTATAGAGAATAGCAGCCCCTGTGTATATTATAGAGAATAGCAGACCCTGTGTATATTATATAGAATAGCAGTCCCTGTGTATATTATAGAGAATAACAGTCCCTGTGTATATTATGGAGAATAGCAGCCCCTGTGTATATTATAGAGAATAGCAGTCCCTGTGTATATTATAGAGAATAGCAGTCCCTGTGTATATTATAGAGAATAGCAGTCCCTGTGTATATTATAGAGAATAGCAGTCCCTGTGTATATTATAGAGAATAGCAGTCCCTGTGTATATTATAGATAATAGCAGCCCCTGTGTATACTATAGAGAATAGCAGCCTCTGTGTATATTATAGAGAATAGCAGTCCCTGTGTATATTATAGAGAATAGCAGCACCTGTGTATATTATAGAGAATAGCAGTCCCTGTGTATATTATAGAGAATAGCAACCCCTGTGTATATTATAGAGAATAGCAGTCCCTGTGTATATTATAGAGAATAACAGCCCCTGTGTATATTATAGATAATAGCAGCCCCTGTGTATACTATAGAGAATAGCAGCCTCTGTGTATATTATAGAGAATAGCAGTCCCTGTGTATATTATAGAGAATAGCAGCACCTGTGTATATTATAGAGAATAGCAGTCCCTGTGTATATTATAGAGAATAGCAGCACCTGTGTATATTATAGAGAATAGCAGTCCCTGTGTATATTATAGAGAATAGCAACCCCTGTGTATATTATAGAGAATAGCAGCCCCTGTGTATATTATAGAGAATAGCAGTCCCTGTGTATATTATAGAGAATAGCAGCCCCTGTGTATATTATAGAGAATAGCAGCCCCTGTGTATATTATAGAGAATAACAGCCCCTGTGTATATTATAGAGAATAGCAGCCCCTGTGTATATTATAGAGAATAGCAGCCCCTGTGTATATTGTAGAGAATAGCAGTCCCTGTGTATATTATAGAGAATAGCAGTCCCTGTGTGTATTATAGAGAATAGCAGTCCCTGTGTATATTATAGAGAATAGCAGCCCCTGTGTATATTATAGAGAATAGCAGCCCCTGTGTATATTATAGAGAATAACAGCCCCTGTGTATATTATAGAGAATAGCAGCCCCTGTGTATATTATAGAGAATAGCAGCCCCTGTGTATATTATAGAGAATAGCAGTCCCTGTGTATATTATAGAGAATAGCAGTCCCTGTGTGTATTATAGAGAATAGCAGTCCCTGTGTATATTATAGAGAATAGCAGTCCCTGTGTATATCATAGAGAATAGCAGCCCCTGTGTGTATTATAGAGAATAACAGTCCCTGTGTGTATTATAGAGAATAGCAGTCCCTGTGTATATTATAGAGAATAGCAGTCCCTGTGTATATTATAGAGAATAGCAGCCCCTGTGTGTATTATAGAGAATAGCAGTCCCTGTGTATATTATAGAGAATAGCAGCCCCTGTGTGTATTATAGAGAATAGCAGTCCCTGTGTATATTATAGAGAATAGCAGCCCCTGTGTGTATTATAGAGAATAGCAGCTCCTGTGTATATTATAGAGAATAGCAGCCCCTGTGTGTATTATAGAGAATAACAGCCCCTGTGTATATTATAGAGAATAGCAGTCCCTGTGTATATTATAGAGAATAGCAGCCCCTGTGTATATTATAGAGAATAGCAGTCCCTGTGTATATTATAGAGAATAAAAGTCCCTGTGTATATTATAGAGAATAGCCGTCCCTGTGTATATTATAGAGAATAACAGCCCCTGTGTATATTATAGAGAATAGCAGCCCCTGTGTGTATTATAGAGAATAACAGCCCCTGTGTATATTATAGAGAATAGCAGTCCCTGTGTATATTATAGAGAATAGCAGCCCCTGTGTATATTAGAGAGAATAGCAGCCCCTGTGTATATTATGGAGAATAGCAGCCCCTGTGTATATTATAGAGAATAGCAGCCCCTGTGTATATTATAGAGAATAGCAGCCCCTGTGTATATTATAGAGAATAGCAGCCCCTGTGTATGTTATAGAGAATAGCAGCCCCTGTGTATATTGGAGAGAATAGCAGTCCCTGTGTATATTATAGAGAATAGCAGTCCCTGTGTATATTATAGAGAATAGCAGCCCCTGTGTATATTATAGAGAATAGCAGCCCCTGTGTATATTATAGAGAATAGCAGCCCCTGTGTATATTATAGAGAATAGCAGTCCCTGTGTATATTATAGAGAATAACAGCCCCTGTGTATATTATAGAGAATAGCAGTCCCTGTGTATATTATAGAGAATAGCAGTCCCTGTGTATATTATAGAGAATAGCAGTCCCTGTGTATATTATAGATAATAGCAGCCCCTGTGTATATTATAGAGAATAGCAGCCTCTGTGTATATTATAGAGAATAGCAGTCCCTGTGTATATTATAGAGAATAGCAGCACCTGTGTATATTATAGAGAATAGCAGTCCCTGTGTATATTATAGAGAATAGCAACCCCTGTGTATATTATAGAGAATAGCAGTCCCTGTGTATATTATAGAGAATAACAGCCCCTGTGTATATTATAGATAATAGCAGCCCCTGTGTATACTATAGAGAATAGCAGCCTCTGTGTATATTATAGAGAATAGCAGTCCCTGTGTATATTATAGAGAATAGCAGCACCTGTGTATATTATAGAGAATAGCAGTCCCTGTGTATATTATAGAGAATAGCAGCACCTGTGTATATTATAGAGAATAGCAGTCCCTGTGTATATTATAGAGAATAGCAACCCCTGTGTATATTATAGAGAATAGCAGTACCTGTTTATATTATAGAGAATAGCAGCCCCTGTGTATATTAAAGATATAGCAGTCCCTGTGTGTATTATAGAGAATAGCAACCCCTGTGTATATTATAGAGAATAGCAGTCCCTGTGTATATTATAGAGAATAACAGCCCCTGTGTATATTATAGAGAATAGCAGTCCTTGTGTATATTATAGAGAATAGCAGTCCCTGTGTATATTATAGAGAATAGCAGTCCCTGTGTGTATTATAGAGAATAGCAGCCCCTGTGTATATTATAGAGAATAGCAGCCCCTGTGTATATTAGAGAGAATAGCAACCCCTGTGTATATTATAGAGAATAGCAGCCCCTGTGTGTATTATAGAGATTAGCAGCCCCTGTGTATATTAGAGAGAATAGCAACCCCTGTGTATATTATAGAGACTAACAGCCCCTGTGTATATTATAGAGAATAGCAGCCCCTGTGTATATTATAGAGAATAGCAGTCCCTGTGTCTATTATAGAGAATAGCAGCCCCTGTGTATATTATAGAGAATAGCAGTCCCTGTGTATATTATAGAGAATAGCAGCTCCTGTGTGTATTATAGAGAATAGCAGTCCCTGTGTATATTATAGAGAATAGCAGTCCCTGTGTATATTATAGAGAATAGCAGCTCCTGTGTGTATTATGGAGAATAGCAGTCCCTGTGTATATTATAGAGAATAGCAGCCCCTGTGTATATTATAGAGAATAGCAGCCCCTGTGTATATTATAGAGAATAACAGCCCCTGTGTATATTATAGAGAATAGCAGTCCCTGTGTATATTATAGAGAATAAAAGTCCCTGTGTATATTATAGAGAATAGCCGTCCCTGTGTATATTATAGAGAATAACAGCCCCTGTGTATATTATAGAGAATAGCAGCCCCTGTGTGTATTATAGAGAATAACAGCCCCTGTGTATATTATAGAGAATAGCAGTCCCTGTGTATATTATAGAGAATAGCAGCCCCTGTGTATATTAGAGAGAATAGCAGCCCCTGTGTATATTATGGAGAATAGCAGCCCCTGTGTATATTATAGAGAATAGCAGCCCCTGTGTATATTATAGAGAATAGCAGCCCCTGTGTATATTATAGAGAATAGCAGCCCCTGTGTATGTTATAGAGAATAGCAGCCCCTGTGTATATTGGAGAGAATAGCAGTCCCTGTGTATATAATAGAGAATAGCAGTCCCTGTGTATATTATAGAGAATAGCAGCCCCTGTGTATATTATAGAGAATAGCAGCCCCTGTGTATATTATAGAGAATAGCAGCCCCTGTGTATATTATAGAGAATAGCAGTCCCTGTGTATATTATAGAGAATAACAGCCCCTGTGTATATTATAGAGAATAGCAGTCCCTGTGTATATTATAGAGAATAGCAGTCCCTGTGTATATTATAGAGAATAGCAGTCCCTGTGTATATTATAGATAATAGCAGCCCCTGTGTATACTATAGAGAATAGCAGCCTCTGTGTATATTATAGAGAATAGCAGTCCCTGTGTATATTATAGAGAATAGCAGCACCTGTGTATATTATAGAGAATAGCAGTCCCTGTGTATATTATAGAGAATAGCAACCCCTGTGTATATTATAGAGAATAGCAGTCCCTGTGTATATTATAGAGAATAACAGCCCCTGTGTATATTATAGATAATAGCAGCCCCTGTGTATACTATAGAGAATAGCAGCCTCTGTGTATATTATAGAGAATAGCAGTCCCTGTGTATATTATAGAGAATAGCAGCACCTGTGTATATTATAGAGAATAGCAGTCCCTGTGTATATTATAGAGAATAGCAGCACCTGTGTATATTATAGAGAATAGCAGTCCCTGTGTATATTATAGAGAATAGCAACCCCTGTGTATATTATAGAGAATAGCAGTACCTGTTTATATTATAGAGAATAGCAGCCCCTGTGTATATTAAAGATATAGCAGTCCCTGTGTGTATTATAGAGAATAGCAACCCCTGTGTATATTATAGAGAATAGCAGTCCCTGTGTATATTATAGAGAATAACAGCCCCTGTGTATATTATAGAGAATAGCAGTCCCTGTGTATATTATAGAGAATAGCAGTCCCTGTGTATATTATAGAGAATAGCAGCCCCTGTGTATATTATAGAGAATAGCAGACCCTGTGTATATTATATAGAATAGCAGTCCCTGTGTATATTATAGAGAATAACAGTCCCTGTGTATATTATGGAGAATAGCAGCCCCTGTGTATATTATAGAGAATAGCAGTCCCTGTGTATATTATAGAGAATAGCAGTCCCTGTGTATATTATAGAGAATAGCAGTCCCTGTGTCTATTATAGAGAATAGCAGCCCCTGTGTATATTATAGAGAATAGCAGTCCCTGTGTATATTATAGAGAATAGCAGCACCTGTGTATATTATAGAGAATAGCAGTCCCTGTGTATATTATAGAGAATAGCAGCACCTGTGTATATTATAGAGAATAGCAGTCCCTGTGTATATTATAGAGAATAGCAACCCCTGTGTATATTATAGAGAATAGCAGTACCTGTTTATATTATAGAGAATAGCAGCCCCTGTGTATATTAAAGATATAGCAGTCCCTGTGTGTATTATAGAGAATAGCAACCCCTGTGTATATTATAGAGAATAGCAGTCCCTGTGTATATTATAGAGAATAACAGCCCCTGTGTATATTATAGAGAATAGCAGTCCCTGTGTATATTATAGAGAATAGCAGTCCCTGTGTATATTATAGAGAATAGCAGCCCCTGTGTATATTATAGAGAATAGCAGACCCTGTGTATATTATATAGAATAGCAGTCCCTGTGTATATTATAGAGAATAACAGTCCCTGTGTATATTATGGAGAATAGCAGCCCCTGTGTATATTATAGAGAATAGCAGTCCCTGTGTATATTATAGAGAATAGCAGTCCCTGTGTATATTATAGAGAATAGCAGTCCCTGTGTATATTATAGAGAATAGCAGTCCCTGTGTATATTATAGAGAATAGCAGTCCCTGTGTATATTATAGATAATAGCAGCCCCTGTGTATACTATAGAGAATAGCAGCCTCTGTGTATATTATAGAGAATAGCAGTCCCTGTGTATATTATAGAGAATAGCAGCACCTGTGTATATTATAGAGAATAGCAGTCCCTGTGTATATTATAGAGAATAGCAACCCCTGTGTATATTATAGAGAATAGCAGTCCCTGTGTATATTATAGAGAATAACAGCCCCTGTGTATATTATAGATAATAGCAGCCCCTGTGTATACTATAGAGAATAGCAGCCTCTGTGTATATTATAGAGAATAGCAGTCCCTGTGTATATTATAGAGAATAGCAGCACCTGTGTATATTATAGAGAATAGCAGTCCCTGTGTATATTATAGAGAATAGCAGCACCTGTGTATATTATAGAGAATAGCAGTCCCTGTGTATATTATAGAGAATAGCAACCCCTGTGTATATTATAGAGAATAGCAGCCCCTGTGTATATTATAGAGAATAGCAGTCCCTGTGTATATTATAGAGAATAGCAGCCCCTGTGTATATTATAGAGAATAGCAGCCCCTGTGTATATTATAGAGAATAACAGCCCCTGTGTATATTATAGAGAATAGCAGCCCCTGTGTATATTATAGAGAATAGCAGCCCCTGTGTATATTGTAGAGAATAGCAGTCCCTGTGTATATTATAGAGAATAGCAGTCCCTGTGTGTATTATAGAGAATAGCAGTCCCTGTGTATATTATAGAGAATAGCAGCCCCTGTGTATATTATAGAGAATAGCAGCCCCTGTGTATATTATAGAGAATAACAGCCCCTGTGTATATTATAGAGAATAGCAGCCCCTGTGTATATTATAGAGAATAGCAGCCCCTGTGTATATTATAGAGAATAGCAGTCCCTGTGTATATTATAGAGAATAGCAGTCCCTGTGTGTATTATAGAGAATAGCAGTCCCTGTGTATATTATAGAGAATAGCAGTCCCTGTGTATATCATAGAGAATAGCAGCCCCTGTGTGTATTATAGAGAATAACAGTCCCTGTGTGTATTATAGAGAATAGCAGTCCCTGTGTATATTATAGAGAATAGCAGTCCCTGTGTATATTATAGAGAATAGCAGCCCCTGTGTGTATTATAGAGAATAGCAGTCCCTGTGTATATTATAGAGAATAGCAGCCCCTGTGTGTATTATAGAGAATAGCAGTCCCTGTGTATATTATAGAGAATAGCAGCCCCTGTGTGTATTATAGAGAATAGCAGCCCCTGTGTATATTATAGAGAATAGCAGCCCCTGTGTGTATTATAGAGAATAACAGCCCCTGTGTATATTATAGAGAATAGCAGTCCCTGTGTATATTATAGAGAATAGCAGCCCCTGTGTATATTATAGAGAATAGCAGTCCCTGTGTATATTATAGAGAATAAAAGTCCCTGTGTATATTATAGAGAATAGCCGTCCCTGTGTATATTATAGAGAATAACAGCCCCTGTGTATATTATAGAGAATAGCAGCCCCTGTGTGTATTATAGAGAATAACAGCCCCTGTGTATATTATAGAGAATAGCAGTCCCTGTGTATATTATAGAGAATAGCAGCCCCTGTGTATATTAGAGAGAATAGCAGCCCCTGTGTATATTATGGAGAATAGCAGCCCCTGTGTATATTATAGAGAATAGCAGCCCCTGTGTATATTATAGAGAATAGCAGCCCCTGTGTATATTATAGAGAATAGCAGCCCCTGTGTATGTTATAGAGAATAGCAGCCCCTGTGTATATTGGAGAGAATAGCAGTCCCTGTGTATATTATAGAGAATAGCAGTCCCTGTGTATATTATAGAGAATAGCAGCCCCTGTGTATATTATAGAGAATAGCAGCCCCTGTGTATATTATAGAGAATAGCAGCCCCTGTGTATATTATAGAGAATAGCAGTCCCTGTGTATATTATAGAGAATAACAGCCCCTGTGTATATTATAGAGAATAGCAGTCCCTGTGTATATTATAGAGAATAGCAGTCCCTGTGTATATTATAGAGAATAGCAGTCCCTGTGTATATTATAGATAATAGCAGCCCCTGTGTATACTATAGAGAATAGCAGCCTCTGTGTATATTATAGAGAATAGCAGTCCCTGTGTATATTATAGAGAATAGCAGCACCTGTGTATATTATAGAGAATAGCAGTCCCTGTGTATATTATAGAGAATAGCAACCCCTGTGTATATTATAGAGAATAGCAGTCCCTGTGTATATTATAGAGAATAACAGCCCCTGTGTATATTATAGATAATAGCAGCCCCTGTGTATACTATAGAGAATAGCAGCCTCTGTGTATATTATAGAGAATAGCAGTCCCTGTGTATATTATAGAGAATAGCAGCACCTGTGTATATTATAGAGAATAGCAGTCCCTGTGTATATTATAGAGAATAGCAGCACCTGTGTATATTATAGAGAATAGCAGTCCCTGTGTATATTATAGAGAATAGCAACCCCTGTGTATATTATAGAGAATAGCAGTACCTGTTTATATTATAGAGAATAGCAGCCCCTGTGTATATTAAAGATATAGCAGTCCCTGTGTGTATTATAGAGAATAGCAACCCCTGTGTATATTATAGAGAATAGCAGTCCCTGTGTATATTATAGAGAATAACAGCCCCTGTGTATGTTATAGAGAATAGCAGTCCTTGTGTATATTATAGAGAATAGCAGTCCCTGTGTATATTATAGAGAATAGCAGTCCCTGTGTGTATTATAGAGAATAGCAGCCCCTGTGTATATTATAGAGAATAGCAGCCCCTGTGTATATTAGAGAGAATAGCAACCCCTGTGTATATTATAGAGAATAGCAGCCCCTGTGTGTATTATAGAGATTAGCAGCCCCTGTGTATATTAGAGAGAATAGCAACCCCTGTGTATATTATAGAGACTAACAGCCCCTGTGTATATTATAGAGAATAGCAGCCCCTGTGTATATTATAGAGAATAGCAGTCCCTGTGTCTATTATAGAGAATAGCAGCCCCTGTGTATATTATAGAGAATAGCAGTCCCTGTGTATATTATAGAGAATAGCAGCTCCTGTGTGTATTATAGAGAATAGCAGTCCCTGTGTATATTATAGAGAATAGCAGTCCCTGTGTATATTATAGAGAATAGCAGCTCCTGTGTGTATTATGGAGAATAGCAGTCCCTGTGTATATTATAGAGAATAGCAGCCCCTGTGTATATTATAGAGAATAGCAGCCCCTGTGTATATTATAGAGAATAACAGCCCCTGTGTATATTATAGAGAATAGCAGTCCCTGTGTATATTATAGAGAATAAAAGTCCCTGTGTATATTATAGAGAATAGCCGTCCCTGTGTATATTATAGAGAATAACAGCCCCTGTGTATATTATAGAGAATAGCAGCCCCTGTGTGTATTATAGAGAATAACAGCCCCTGTGTATATTATAGAGAATAGCAGTCCCTGTGTATATTATAGAGAATAGCAGCCCCTGTGTATATTAGAGAGAATAGCAGCCCCTGTGTATATTATGGAGAATAGCAGCCCCTGTGTATATTATAGAGAATAGCAGCCCCTGTGTATATTATAGAGAATAGCAGCCCCTGTGTATATTATAGAGAATAGCAGCCCCTGTGTATGTTATAGAGAATAGCAGCCCCTGTGTATATTGGAGAGAATAGCAGTCCCTGTGTATATAATAGAGAATAGCAGTCCCTGTGTATATTATAGAGAATAGCAGCCCCTGTGTATATTATAGAGAATAGCAGCCCCTGTGTATATTATAGAGAATAGCAGCCCCTGTGTATATTATAGAGAATAGCAGTCCCTGTGTATATTATAGAGAATAACAGCCCCTGTGTATATTATAGAGAATAGCAGTCCCTGTGTATATTATAGAGAATAGCAGTCCCTGTGTATATTATAGAGAATAGCAGTCCCTGTGTATATTATAGATAATAGCAGCCCCTGTGTATACTATAGAGAATAGCAGCCTCTGTGTATATTATAGAGAATAGCAGTCCCTGTGTATATTATAGAGAATAGCAGCACCTGTGTATATTATAGAGAATAGCAGTCCCTGTGTATATTATAGAGAATAGCAACCCCTGTGTATATTATAGAGAATAGCAGTCCCTGTGTATATTATAGAGAATAACAGCCCCTGTGTATATTATAGATAATAGCAGCCCCTGTGTATACTATAGAGAATAGCAGCCTCTGTGTATATTATAGAGAATAGCAGTCCCTGTGTATATTATAGAGAATAGCAGCACCTGTGTATATTATAGAGAATAGCAGTCCCTGTGTATATTATAGAGAATAGCAGCACCTGTGTATATTATAGAGAATAGCAGTCCCTGTGTATATTATAGAGAATAGCAACCCCTGTGTATATTATAGAGAATAGCAGTACCTGTTTATATTATAGAGAATAGCAGCCCCTGTGTATATTAAAGATATAGCAGTCCCTGTGTGTATTATAGAGAATAGCAACCCCTGTGTATATTATAGAGAATAGCAGTCCCTGTGTATATTATAGAGAATAACAGCCCCTGTGTATATTATAGAGAATAGCAGTCCCTGTGTATATTATAGAGAATAGCAGTCCCTGTGTATATTATAGAGAATAGCAGCCCCTGTGTATATTATAGAGAATAGCAGACCCTGTGTATATTATATAGAATAGCAGTCCCTGTGTATATTATAGAGAATAACAGTCCCTGTGTATATTATGGAGAATAGCAGCCCCTGTGTATATTATAGAGAATAGCAGTCCCTGTGTATATTATAGAGAATAGCAGTCCCTGTGTATATTATAGAGAATAGCAGTCCCTGTGTATATTATAGAGAATAGCAGTCCCTGTGTATATTATAGAGAATAGCAGTCCCTGTGTATATTATAGAGAATAGCAGCCCCTGTGTATACTATAGAGAATAGCAGCCTCTGTGTATATTATAGAGAATAGCAGTCCCTGTGTATATTATAGAGAATAGCAGCACCTGTGTATATTATAGAGAATAGCAGTCCCTGTGTATATTATAGAGAATAGCAGCACCTGTGTATATTATAGAGAATAGCAGTCCCTGTGTATATTATAGAGAATAGCAACCCCTGTGTATATTATAGAGAATAGCAGCCCCTGTGTATATTATAGAGAATAGCAGTCCCTGTGTATATTATAGAGAATAGCAGCCCCTGTGTATATTATAGAGAATAGCAGCCCCTGTGTATATTATAGAGAATAACAGCCCCTGTGTATATTATAGAGAATAGCAGCCCCTGTGTATATTATAGAGAATAGCAGCCCCTGTGTATATTGTAGAGAATAGCAGTCCCTGTGTATATTATAGAGAATAGCAGTCCCTGTGTGTATTATAGAGAATAGCAGTCCCTGTGTATATTATAGAGAATAGCAGCCCCTGTGTATATTATAGAGAATAGCAGCCCCTGTGTATATTATAGAGAATAACAGCCCCTGTGTATATTATAGAGAATAGCAGCCCCTGTGTATATTATAGAGAATAGCAGCCCCTGTGTATATTATAGAGAATAGCAGTCCCTGTGTATATTATAGAGAATAGCAGTCCCTGTGTGTATTATAGAGAATAGCAGTCCCTGTGTATATTATAGAGAATAGCAGTCCCTGTGTATATCATAGAGAATAGCAGCCCCTGTGTGTATTATAGAGAATAACAGTCCCTGTGTGTATTATAGAGAATAGCAGTCCCTGTGTATATTATAGAGAATAGCAGTCCCTGTGTATATTATAGAGAATAGCAGCCCCTGTGTGTATTATAGAGAATAGCAGTCCCTGTGTATATTATAGAGAATAGCAGCCCCTGTGTGTATTATAGAGAATAGCAGTCCCTGTGTATATTATAGAGAATAGCAGCCCCTGTGTGTATTATAGAGAATAGCAGCCCCTGTGTATATTATAGAGAATAGCAGCCCCTGTGTGTATTATAGAGAATAACAGCCCCTGTGTATATTATAGAGAATAGCAGTCCCTGTGTATATTATAGAGAATAGCAGCCCCTGTGTATATTATAGAGAATAGCAGTCCCTGTGTATATTATAGAGAATAAAAGTCCCTGTGTATATTATAGAGAATAGCCGTCCCTGTGTATATTATAGAGAATAACAGCCCCTGTGTATATTATAGAGAATAGCAGCCCCTGTGTGTATTATAGAGAATAACAGCCCCTGTGTATATTATAGAGAATAGCAGTCCCTGTGTATATTATAGAGAATAGCAGCCCCTGTGTATATTAGAGAGAATAGCAGCCCCTGTGTATATTATGGAGAATAGCAGCCCCTGTGTATATTATAGAGAATAGCAGCCCCTGTGTATATTATAGAGAATAGCAGCCCCTGTGTATATTATAGAGAATAGCAGCCCCTGTGTATGTTATAGAGAATAGCAGCCCCTGTGTATATTGGAGAGAATAGCAGTCCCTGTGTATATTATAGAGAATAGCAGTCCCTGTGTATATTATAGAGAATAGCAGCCCCTGTGTATATTATAGAGAATAGCAGCCCCTGTGTATATTATAGAGAATAGCAGCCCCTGTGTATATTATAGAGAATAGCAGTCCCTGTGTATATTATAGAGAATAACAGCCCCTGTGTATATTATAGAGAATAGCAGTCCCTGTGTATATTATAGAGAATAGCAGTCCCTGTGTATATTATAGAGAATAGCAGTCCCTGTGTATATTATAGATAATAGCAGCCCCTGTGTATACTATAGAGAATAGCAGCCTCTGTGTATATTATAGAGAATAGCAGTCCCTGTGTATATTATAGAGAATAGCAGCACCTGTGTATATTATAGAGAATAGCAGTCCCTGTGTATATTATAGAGAATAGCAACCCCTGTGTATATTATAGAGAATAGCAGTCCCTGTGTATATTATAGAGAATAACAGCCCCTGTGTATATTATAGATAATAGCAGCCCCTGTGTATACTATAGAGAATAGCAGCCTCTGTGTATATTATAGAGAATAGCAGTCCCTGTGTATATTATAGAGAATAGCAGCACCTGTGTATATTATAGAGAATAGCAGTCCCTGTGTATATTATAGAGAATAGCAGCACCTGTGTATATTATAGAGAATAGCAGTCCCTGTGTATATTATAGAGAATAGCAACCCCTGTGTATATTATAGAGAATAGCAGTACCTGTTTATATTATAGAGAATAGCAGCCCCTGTGTATATTAAAGATATAGCAGTCCCTGTGTGTATTATAGAGAATAGCAACCCCTGTGTATATTATAGAGAATAGCAGTCCCTGTGTATATTATAGAGAATAACAGCCCCTGTGTATATTATAGAGAATAGCAGTCCTTGTGTATATTATAGAGAATAGCAGTCCCTGTGTATATTATAGAGAATAGCAGTCCCTGTGTGTATTATAGAGAATAGCAGCCCCTGTGTATATTATAGAGAATAGCAGCCCCTGTGTATATTAGAGAGAATAGCAACCCCTGTGTATATTATAGAGAATAGCAGCCCCTGTGTGTATTATAGAGATTAGCAGCCCCTGTGTATATTAGAGAGAATAGCAACCCCTGTGTATATTATAGAGACTAACAGCCCCTGTGTATATTATAGAGAATAGCAGCCCCTGTGTATATTATAGAGAATAGCAGTCCCTGTGTCTATTATAGAGAATAGCAGCCCCTGTGTATATTATAGAGAATAGCAGTCCCTGTGTATATTATAGAGAATAGCAGCTCCTGTGTGTATTATAGAGAATAGCAGTCCCTGTGTATATTATAGAGAATAGCAGTCCCTGTGTATATTATAGAGAATAGCAGCTCCTGTGTGTATTATGGAGAATAGCAGTCCCTGTGTATATTATAGAGAATAGCAGCCCCTGTGTATATTATAGAGAATAGCAGCCCCTGTGTATATTATAGAGAATAGCAGTCCCTGTGTATATTATAGAGAATAGCAGCTCCTGTGTGTATTATAGAGAATAGCAGTCCCTGTGTGTATTATAGAGAATAGCAGTCCCTGTGTATATTATAGAGAATAGCAGCCCCTGTGTATATTAGAGAGAATAGCAACCCCTGTGTATATTATAGAGAATAGCAACCCCTGTGTATATTACAGAGAATAGCAGTCCCTGTGTGTATTATAGAGAATAGCAGTACCTGTGTATATTATAGAGAATAGCAGCCCCTGTGTATACTATAGAGAATAGCAGTCCCTGTGTATATTAGAGAGAATAGCAGCCCCTGTGTATATTATAGAGAATAGCAGTCCCTGTGTATATTATAGAGAATAGCAGTCCCTGTGTATATTATAGAGAATAGCAGTCCCTGTGTATATTATAGAGAATAGCAACCCCTCTGTATATTATAGAGAATAGCAGCCCCTGTGTATATTAGAGAGTAGCAGCCCCTGTGTATATTATAGAGAATAGCAGTCCCTGTGTATATTATAGAGAATAGCAGCTCCAGTGTGTATTATAGAGAATAGCAGCCCCTGTGTATATTATAGAGAATAGCAGTCCCTGTGTATACTATAGAGAATAGCAGTCCCTGTGTATATTATAGAGAATAGCAGTCCCTGTGTATATTATAGAGAATAGCAACCCCTGTGTATATTATAAAGAATAGCAGTCCCTGTGTATATTAGAGAGAATAGCAACCCCTGTGTATATTATAGAGAATAGCAGTCCCTGTGTATATTATAGAGAATAGCAGCACCTGTGTATATTATAGAGAATAGCAGTCCCTGTGTATATTATAGAGAATAGCAACCCCTGTGTATATTATAGAGAATAGCAGTACCTGTTTATATTATAGAGAATAGCAGCCCCTGTGTATATTAAAGATATAGCAGTCCCTGTGTGTATTATAGAGAATAGCAACCCCTGTGTATATTATAGAGAATAGCAGTCCCTGTGTATATTATAGAGAATAACAGCCCCTGTGTATATTATAGAGAATAGCAGTCCCTGTGTATATTATAGAGAATAGCAGTCCCTGTGTATATTATAGAGAATAGCAGTCCCTGTGTGTATTATAGAGAATAGCAGCCCCTGTGTATATTATAGAGAATAGCAGCCCCTGTGTATATTAGAGAGAATAGCAACCCCTGTGTATATTATAGAGAATAGCAGCCCCTGTGTGTATTATAGAGATTAGCAGCCCCTGTGTATATTAGAGAGAATAGCAACCCCTGTGTATATTATAGAGACTAACAGCCCCTGTGTATATTATAGAGAATAGCAGCCCCTGTGTATATTATAGAGAATAGCAGTCCCTGTGTCTATTATAGAGAATAGCAGCCCCTGTGTATATTATAGAGAATAGCAGTCCCTGTGTATATTATAGAGAATAGCAGCTCCTGTGTGTATTATAGAGAATAGCAGTCCCTGTGTATATTATAGAGAATAGCAGTCCCTGTGTATATTATAGAGAATAGCAGCTCCTGTGTGTATTATGGAGAATAGCAGTCCCTGTGTATATTATAGAGAATAGCAGCCCCTGTGTATATTATAGAGAATAGCAGCCCCTGTGTATATTATAGAGAATAGCAGTCCCTGTGTATATTATAGAGAATAGCAGCTCCTGTGTGTATTATAGAGAATAGCAGTCCCTGTGTGTATTATAGAGAATAGCAGTCCCTGTGTATATTATAGAGAATAGCAGCCCCTGTGTATATTAGAGAGAATAGCAACCCCTGTGTATATTATAGAGAATAGCAACCCCTGTGTATATTACAGAGAATAGCAGTCCCTGTGTGTATTATAGAGAATAGCAGTACCTGTGTATATTATAGAGAATAGCAGCCCCTGTGTATACTATAGAGAATAGCAGTCCCTGTGTATATTAGAGAGAATAGCAGCCCCTGTGTATATTATAGAGAATAGCAGTCCCTGTGTATATTATAGAGAATAGCAGTCCCTGTGTATATTATAGAGAATAGCAGTCCCTGTGTATATTATAGAGAATAGCAACCCCTCTGTATATTATAGAGAATAGCAGCCCCTGTGTATATTAGAGAGTAGCAGCCCCTGTGTATATTATAGAGAATAGCAGTCCCTGTGTATATTATAGAGAATAGCAGCTCCAGTGTGTATTATAGAGAATAGCAGCCCCTGTGTATATTATAGAGAATAGCAGTCCCTGTGTATACTATAGAGAATAGCAGTCCCTGTGTATATTATAGAGAATAGCAGTCCCTGTGTATATTATAGAGAATAGCAACCCCTGTGTATATTATAAAGAATAGCAGTCCCTGTGTATATTAGAGAGAATAGCAACCCCTGTGTATATTATAAAGAATAGCAGTCCCTGTGTATATTTTGGAGAATAGCAGCCGCTGTGTATATTACAGAGAATAGCACCTCCTGTGTGTATTACGGAGAATATCGACCCCTGTCTTTATTTGGCTCACTGGTTTATGAGATGTTTTAAATGTTTTGGATTTGAAACCCTCACACTCTCAGCTGAATTTACGTACTCTGCCTGCAGGCATTAATGTTGGCATGGGTGCAGCGGTTAGACAGGGTGACCTTGGCTGTTCGTCATGTAGCCGCTCTGTCTCTGGGTGTTAAGTCACTGTGGTATTAGTCATCTTGTCAGATTTCTTGGACTTCGTCACAACTTGCTTTGTGAAGTAATGTTTCTCTATTTCCTCTCTCAGCGATATCATTTATTTATGTCAAGGGGGTATTGTCCTCTCCACATTTAGAAAATGCTGCATCATTAAAAATTGCCCTGTCACTCACTCTATTTCTCTATTGATATATGACTCATTCTATCACTCAATCTATCTCTCCATTGATTTATCATTCATTCGATCTATCACTCAATCTATCTCTCTATTGATTTATCATTCACTCTATCCATCACCCAATCTATCTCTCTATTGATTTATCATTCATTCTATCCGTCACTCAATCTATCTCTATATTGATTTATGACTCATACTATCTAACATTCAATCTATCTCTCTATTGATTTATCGCTCATTCTATCACTCAATCTATCTCTCTATTGATTTATCACTCATTCTATCCATCACTCAATCTATCCCTCTATTGATTTATCGATCATTCTATCTATCACTCAATCTATCTCTCTATTGATTTATCACACATTCTATCTATCACCCAATCTCCCTATTGATTTATCGCTCATTCTATCCATCACTCCATCTATCTCTCTATTGAGATTTCACTCATTCTATCCATCACTCAATCTATCTCTCTATTGATTTATCACTCATTCTATCCATCACTCAATCTATCTCTCTATTGATTTATCACTCATTCCATCCATCACTCAATCTATCTCTCTATTGATTTATCACTCATTCTATCCATCACTCAATCTATCTCTCTATTGATTTATCACTCATTCTATCTATCACCCAATCTCCCTATTGATTTAGCAGTGATAGAAGCAGATGATCAAAAGATGTCACAAACAACAGAACAAAAGAACACATAGGTGTTAAAGTTGGTGATATTATCTAAACGAATGTGCTAATTAAGAATGGATGGTAGGGCACTCAAGGTACAGCTCTAGTGGGGTGGGGAGAGCATAAAAGATTTAAAAATATTTTGAAATAATGGAAATAGGTGGGAAAAGAAAAATCCATATAATTTATTGGTAAAAAAACAAAAGGAAGGGGGAAACAGAAAGGGGGTGTGGATGGAGGAGGGAGCTCAAGACCTAAAGTTGTTGAATTCAATATTCAGTCCAGAAGGCTGTAAATTGCCTAGTCGGAAGATGAGGTGTTGTTCCTCCAGTTTGTGTTGGGCTTCACTGGAACAATGCAGTAAGCCAAGGACAGACATGTGGGCAAGAGAGCAGGGTGGAGTGTTAAAATGGCAAGCGACAGGGAGTTTTGGGTCATTCTTGCGGACAGACTGTAGGTGTTCTGCAAAGCGGTCGCCCAGTTTACGTCTGGTCTCTCCAATGTAGAGGAGACCACATTGGGAGCAACAAATGCAGTAGACTAAGTTGGGGGAAATGCAAGTGAAATGCTGCTTCACTTGAAAGGAGTGTTTGGGCCCTTGGACGGTGAGGAGAGAGGAAGTGAAGGGGCAGGTGTTACATCTTTTGTGTGGGCATGGGGAGGTGCCATAGGAGGGGGTTGAGGAGTAGGGGGTGATGGAGGAGTGGACCAGGGTGTCCCGGAGGGAGCGATCCCTACGGAATGCCGCTGGGGGGGGGTGAAGGGAAGATGTGTTTGGTCGTGGCATCATGCTGGAGTTGGCAGAAATGGTGGAGGATGATCCTTTGAATGCGGAGGCTGGTGGGGTGATAAGTGAGGACAAGGGGGACCCAATCATGTTTCTGGGAGGGAGGAGAAGGCATGAGGGCAGATGCGCTGGAGATGGGCCGGACACGGTTGAGGGCCCTGTCAACGACCGTGGGTGGAAAACCTCGGTTAAGGAAGAAGGAGGACATGTCAGAGGAACTGTTTTTGAAGGTAGCATCATCGGAACAGATGCGACGGAGGCGAAGGAACTGGGAGAATGGGATGGAGTCCTTACAGGAAGCGGGGTGTGAGGAGCTGTAGTCGAGGTAGCTGTGGGAGTCGGTGGGTTTGTAATGGATATTGGTGGACAGTCTATCACCAGAGATTGAGACAGAGAGGTCAAGGAAGGGAAGGGAAGTGTCAGAGATGGACCACGTGAAAATGATGGAGGGGTGGAGATTGGAAGCAAAATTTATAAATTTTTCCAAGTCCCGACGAGAGCATGAAGCGGCACCGAAGTAATCATCGATGTACCGGAGAAAGAGTTGTGGAAGGTGGCCGGAGTAGGACTGCAACAAGGAATGTTCCACATACCCCATAAAGAGACAGGCATGGCTGGGGCCCATGCGGGTACCCATAGCCACACCTTTTATTTGGAGGAAGTGAGAGGAGTTGAAGGAGAAATTGTTCAACGTGAGAACAAGTTCAGCCAGACGGAGGAGAGTAGTGGTGGATGGGGATTGTTCGGGCCTCTGTTCGAGGAAGAAGCTAAGGGCCCTCAGACCATCCTGATGGGGGATGGAGGTGTAGAGGGATTGGATGTCCATGGTGAAGAGGAAGCGGTTGGGGCCAGGGAACTGGAAATTGTTGATGTGACGTAAGGTGTCAGAGGAATCACGGATGTAGGCGGGAAGGGACTGGACAAGGGGAGAGAGAAGGGAGTCAAGATAATGAGAAATGAGTTCTGTGGGGCAGGAGCAAGCTGAGACGTTCGGTCTACCGGGGCAGTTCTGTTTGTGGATTTTGGGTAGGAGATAGAAGCGGGCCGTCCGAGTTTGGGCGACTATCAGGTTGGAAGCTGTGGGAGGGAGATCCCCAGAGGAGATGAGGTCAGTGACAGTCCTGGAAACAATGGCTTGATGTTCAGTGGTGGGGTCATGGTCCAGGGAGAGGTAGGAGGAAGTGTCTGCGAGTTGACCCTCAGCCTCCGCGAGGTAGAGGTCAGTGCGCCAGACAACAACAGCACCACCCTTGTCAGCGGGTTTGATGACGATGTCAGGGTTGGACCTGAGAGAATGGAGTGCAGTAAGTTTAGAGAGAGAGAGATTAGAATGGGTGAAAGGAGCAGAGAAATTGAGACGACTAATGTCGCGCCGACAGTTCTCAATGAAAAGATCAAGAGAAGGTAAGAATCCAGAGGGAGGGGTCCAGGTGGAGGGACAATATTGGAGGTGGGTGAAAGGATCCGTTGAACGGGGAGAGAACTCCTGCCCAAAGAAGTGAGCCCGGAGACGAAGACGGCGGAAGAAGAGTTCAGCATCATGCCGAGCCCGAAATTCATTGAGGTGAGGGCGTAAGGGTATGAAACTAAGTCCTTTGCTGAGCACTGAACGTTCAGCATCGGAGAGGGGAAGGTCAGGGGGTATAGTGAATACACGGCTGGGGCTGGGATTGGAAGATGGGGAGGGGACGGAGGGACAGGCAGGGGAGGAGGGTCCTAGATGGATGTTGGTGTCGATGAGTTGTTGGAGCTTGCGTTCCTGAACACATGAGATAGCATATCACTCAATTCACATCACATCATTCCTTAGCAGATCATTCAATCAATCTCTCTATTGCTTTATCATTCATTCGATCTATCACTCAATCTATCTCTCTATTGATTTATCATTCATTCTATCTATCAAACAATTTATCTCTCTGTTGATTTATCAGTCATACTATCACACAATTTATCTCTCTATTGATTTATCACTCATTCTATCTATCACTCAATCAACCTCACTATTGATTTATCACTCATTCTATCACTCAATCTACCTCTCTATTGATTTATCACTCATCTTATCACTCAAAAAATCTCTCTATTGATTTATCACTCATTCTATCTATCACTCAAACTATCTCTCAATTGATTTAGGACTCATTGTATCCATCACTCAATCTAGCTCTCTATTGATTTATCATTCATTCTATCCCTCACACAATCTATCTCTCCATTGATTTATCATTCATTCTAACTATCACTCAATCTATCTCTCTATTGAATTATCATTCTATCTGTCAATCAATCTATCTCGCTATTGATTTATCATTCATTCTATCCATCACTCAATCTATATCTGTATTGATTTATCACTCATTCTATCTATCACTCAATCTATCGCTCTATTGATTTATCGCTCATTCTATCTATCACTCAATCTATCTCTCTATTGATTTATCCTTCGTTCCATCTATCACTCAATCTATCTCCCTATTGATTAGTCACTCATTCTATCCATCACTCAATCTATATCTCTATTGATTTATCATTCATTCTATCTATCACTCAATCTATCTCTCTATTGATTTATCATTCCATCTATCACTCAATCTATCTCTCTATTGATTTATCATTCTATCTATTACTCAAGCTATCTCTCTATTGATTTATCGTTCATTCTATCCATCACTCAATCTATCTCTCTATTGATTTATCAGTCATTCTATCCATCACTCAATCTTTCTCTCTACTGATTTAACACTCATTCTATCCATCACTCAATCTATCTCTCTATTGATTTATCACTCATTCTATCCATCACTCAATCTATCTCTCTATTGATATATCATTCATTCTAACTATCACTCATTCTATCTCTCTATTGATTTATCAATCAATCTATCAATCAATCTATACCTCTATAGGATTTATCATTCATTCTATCACTCATTCTATCTCTCTATTGATTTATTGTTCATTCTATCTATCAATCAATCTATCCCTCTATTGATTAATCATTCTATCCATCACTCAACCTATCTATTGATTTATCGTTCATTCTAACTATCACTCAATCTATCTCTCTATTGATTTATCATTCAGTCTATCCATCATTTAATCTATCGATGTATTGATTTATCGCTCATTCTATCACTCAATCTTTTTCTCTATTGATTTATCGTTCTTTCTATCCATCACTCAGTCTATCTCTCTATTGATTTATTGCTCATTCTATCTAAATCTCAATCTGACTCACTATTGATTAATCACTGAATCTATGCATCACTCAATCTATCTCTCTGTTGATTTATCACTCATTCCATCACTTAATCTATCTCTCTATTGATTTATCACTCATTCTATCCATCACCCAATCTATCTCTCTATTGATTTATCATTCATTCTACCCATCACTTAATCTATCGCTCTATTGATTTATCGCAAATTCTATCACTCAATCTATCTCTCCATTGATTTAATACTCATTCTATCCATCACTCAATCCATCTCTCTATTGATTTATTCTTCATTCTATCTATCACTCAATCTATCTCTCTATTGATTGATCATTTTATCTATCACCCAATTTATCACTCTATTGATTTATCATTCTATCTATTACTCAATCTATCTCTCTATTGATTTATCATTCATTCAATCCATCATTCAATCAATCTCTCTATTGATTTATCAGTCATTCTATCCATCACTCAATCATTCTCTCTACTGATTTAACACTCATTCTATCCATCACTCAGTCTATCTCTCGATTGATTTATCACTCATTCTATCCATCACTCAGTCTACCTCTCAATTGATTTATCACTCATTCTATCCATTACTCAATCTATCTCTCTATTGATTTATCATTCAGCCTATCCATCACTTAATCTATCGGTCTATTGATTTATCGCACATTCTATATTTCACTCAATCTATCTCTCTATTGTTTAATCATTCATTCTATCCATCACTCAATCTATCTCTCTATTGATTTATCACTCATTCTATCCATCACTCAATCTATCTCTCTATTGATTTATCACTCATTCTATCACTCAATCTATCTCTCTATTGATTTATCATTCATTCTATCTATCACTCAATCTATCTCTCCATTGATTTAATACTCATTCTATCCCTCACTCAATCCATCTTCCTACTGATTTATCGTTCATTCTATCTATCACTCAATCTATCTGTCTATTGATTTATTGTTCATTCTATCCATCACTTAATCTATCTCTCTATTGATTTATCATTCTATCTATCACCCAATTTATCACTCTATTGATTTATCATTCTAACTATCACTCAATCTATCTCTCTATTGATTTATCATTCCATCTATCACTCAATCTATCTCTCTATTGATTTATCATTCTATCTATCACCCAATTTATCACTCTATTGATTTATCATTCTATCTATTACTCAATCTATCTCTCTATTGATTTATCATTCATTCCATCCATCATTCAATCTATCTCTCTACTGATTTATCAGTCATTCTATCCATCACTAAATCATTCTCTCTACTGATTTAACACTCATTCTATCCATCACTCAGTCTACCTCTCGATTGATTTAGCACTCATTCTATCCATTACTCAATCTATCTCTCTATTGATTTCTCATTCAGGCTATCCATCACTTAATCTATCGCTCTATTGATTTATCGCGCATTCTATCTTTCACTCAATCTATCTCTCTATTGTTTAATCACTCATTCCATCCATCACTCAATCTTTCTCTCTATTGATTTATCACTCATTCTATCACTCAATCTATCTCTCTATTGATTTATCATTCATTCTATCTATCACTCAATCTATCTCTCCATTGATTTAATACTCATTCTATCCATCACTCAATCCATCTCCCTACTGATTTATCGTTCATTCTATCTATCACTCAATCTACCTCTCTATTGATTTATTGTGCATTCTATCCATCACTTAATCTATCTCTGTATTGATTTAGCACACATTCTATCTATCACTCATTCTATATCTCTATTGATTTATCGCTCATTCTATCCATCACCCAATCTATCTCTCTATTGACTTATCATTCATTCTATCCATCACTCAATCTATCTCTCTATTGATTTATCACTCATTCTATTTATCACTCAATCTATATCTCTATTGATTTATCACTCAGTCTATCACTCAATCTATCGCTCTATTGATTTATCGCTCATTCTATCTATCACTCAATCTATCTCTCTATTGATGTATCACTCTTTCTAATCTATAACTCAATCTATCTCTCTATTGATTTAACATTCATTGTATCCATCAGTCAATCTATCCCTCTATCGATTTATACCTCATTCAATCCATCACTCAATCTATCTCTCTATTGATTTAACATTCATTCTTTCAATCAAACAATCTATCTCTCTATTGATTTATCGTTCATTCTATCTATTACTCAATCTATCTCTCTATTGAATTATTGTTCATTCTATCCATCACTCAATTTATCTCTCTATTGATTTATTGCTCATTCTATCTATCACTCAATCTATCTCTCTAATGATTTATTGTTCATTCTACCTATCACTCAATCTATCTTTCTATTGATTTATTGTTCATTCTATCCATCACTCAATTTATCTCTCTATTGATTTATCGCTCATTCTATCCATCACTCAATCTATCTGTCTATCGATTTATTGTTCTGTCAATCCAACACTCAATCTATCTCTCTATTGATTTATTGCTCATTCTATCCATCACTCAATCCATCTCTCTGTTGATTTAACAATCATTCTAACCATCACTCAATCTCTCTCTCTAATGATTTATCGTTCATTCTATCCATCACTGAATCTATCTCTGTATTGATTTATCACTCATTCTATCACTCAATCTATCTCATTATTGATTTATCGCTCATACAATCCTTTACTCAATCTCTCTCTCTATTGATTTATCACTCATTCTATCCATCAGTCAATCTATCCCTCTATCGATTTATACCTCAATCAGTCCATCACTCAATCTAACTCTCTATTGATTTAACATTCATTCTATCTATCAAACAATCTATCTCTCTATTGATTTATTGTTCATTCTATCCATCACTCAATCTATCTCATTATTGATTTATCACTCATACAATCCTTTACTCAATCTCTCTCTCTATTGATTTATCATTCATTCTATCCATCACCCAATCTATCTTGTATTGATTTAACATTCATTCTATCCATCACTTAATCTATCGCTCTATTGATTTATCGCTCATCCTATCTATCACTCAATCTATCTCTCTACTGATTTATCATTCATTCTATCCATCATTCAACCTATCTCTCTATTGATTTATCATTCATTCTATCCATCACTCAAACTATCTCTCTATTGATTTATCAATCAGGCTATCCATCACTTAATCTATCTCTCTATTGATTTATCACTCATTCTATCACTCAATCTATCCCTCTATTGATTTATCCATCATGCTAGCTATCACTCAATCTATCTCGCTATTGTCTTATCATTCATTCTATCCATCACTCAATCTATCTTTCTATTGATTTATTGTTCATTCTATCCATCACTCAGTCTATATCTCTATTGATTTATCACTCATTCTATCACTCAATCTAACGCTCTATTGATTTATCATTCATTCTATCTATCACACAATCTATCTCTCTATTGATGTATCACTCTTTCTATCTATAACTCAATCTATCTCTCTATTGATTTAACATTCATTGTATCCATCAGTCAATCTATCCCTCTATCGATTTATACCTCAATCAGTCCATCACTCAATCTAACTCTCTATTGATTTAACATTCATTCTATCTATCAAACAATCTATCTCTCTATTGATTTATTGTTCATTCTATCCATCACTCAATCTATCTCATTATTGATTTATCACTCATACAATCCTTTACTCAATCTCTCTCTCTATTGATTTATCATTCATTCTATCCATCACCCAATCTATCTTGTACTGATTTATCATTCATTCTATCCATCACTTAATCTATCGCTCTATTGATTTATCGCTCATCCTATCTATCACTCAATCTATCTCTCTATTGATTTATCAATCATTCTATCACTCAATCAATCTCTCTATTGATTTATCACTCATTCTATCCATCACCCAATCTATCTCTCTATTGATTTATCATTCATTCTATCCATCACTTAATCTATCGCTCTATTGATTTATCGCTCATCCTATCTATCACTCAATCTATTTTTCTATTGATTTATCATTCATTCTATCTATCAGTCAATCTATCTCTCCATTGATTTAATACTCATTCTATCCATAACTCAATCCATCACTCCATTGATTTATTCTTCATTCTATCTATCACTCAATCTATCTCTCTATTGATTTATCATTCATTCCATCACTCATTCTATCTCTCTGTTGATTTATTGTTCATTCTATCTATCACTCAATCTATCTCTCTATTGATTTATCCTTCATTCTATCTATCACTCAATCCATCGGTCTATTGATATATCGTTCATTCCATCTATCACTCAATCTATCTCGCAACTGATTAATCAGTCATTCTATCCATCACTCAATCTATCTCTCTATTGATTTATTGTTCATTCTAACTATCACTCAATCTATCTCTCTATTGATTTATCATTCTATCTATCACTGAATCTATCTCTCTATTGATTTATCATTCTATCTATCACCCAATTTATCACGCTATTGATTTATCATTCTATCTATTACTCAATCTATCTCTCTATTGATTTATCATTCATTCTATCCATCATTCAATCTATCTCCCTATTGATTTATCACTCATTCTATCCATCACTCAATCTATCTCTGTATTGATTTATCATTCAGTCTATCCATCATTTAAACTATCGATGTATTGATTTATCGCTCATTCTAACTATCACTCAATCTATCTCTCTATTGATTTATCAGTCATTCTATCCATCACTCAATCATTCTCTCTACTGATTTAACACTCATTCTATCCATCACTCAGTCTACCTCTCGATTGATTTATCACTCATTCTATCCATTACTCAATCTATCTCTCTATTGATTTCTCATTCAGGCTATCCATCACTTAATCTATCGCTCTATTGATTTATCGTGCATTCTATCTTTCACGCAATCTATCTTCTATTGTTTAATCACTCATTCCATCCATCACTCAATCCATCTCTCTATTGATTTATCCTTCATTCTATCTATCAGTCAATCTATCTCTCCATTGATTTAATACTCATTCTATCTATCACTCAATCTATCTCTCTATTGATTTATCCTTCATTCTATCTATCACTCAATCCATCGGTCTATTGATTTATCGTTCATTCTAACTATCACTCAGTCTATCTCTCTATTGATTTATCATTCTATCACTCAATCTATCTCTCTATTGATTTATCATTCATTCTATCACTCAATCTATCTCTCTATTGATTTATCACTCATTCTAACTATCACTCAATCTATCTCTCTATTGATTTAACATTCTATCTATCACTCAATCTATCTCGCTATTGATTTATCATTCATTCTATCTATCACTCAATCTATCTCTCCATTGATTTAATACTCATTCTATCCATCACTCAATCCAACTCCCTACTGATTTATTGTTCATTCTATCTATCACTCAATCTATCTCTCTATTGATTTATTGTTCATTCTATCCATCACTTAATCTATCTCTGTATTGATTTAGCACACATTCTATCTATCACTCATTCTATCTCTCTATTGATTTATCGCTCATTCTATCCAGCACCCAATCTATCTCTCTATTGACTTATCATTCATTCTATTTATCACTCATTCTATCTCTCTATTGATTTATCACTCATTCTATTTATCACTCAATCTATCTCTCTATTGATTTATCACTCATTCTATCTATCACTCAATCTATCTCTCTATTGATTTATTGTTCATTCTATCCAACACTCAATCTATCTCTCTATTGATTTATCGCTCATACAATCCTTTACTCAATCTCTCTCTCTATTGATTTATCACTCATTCTATCCATCACTCAATCTATCTCTCTATTGATTTATCCTTCATTCTTCCTATCACTCAATCTATCTCTCTATTGATTTATCATTTGTTCTATCTATCATTCAAACTATCTCTCTATTGATATATCATTCATTCTAACCATCACTCAATCAATCTCTCTATTGATTTATCATTCATTCTATCTATCACTCAATTTATCTCTCTGTTGATTTATCATTCATTCTATCTATCACTCAATCTATCTCTCTATTGATTTATCCTTCATTCTATCTATCACTCAATCCATCGGTCTATTGATTTATCGTTCATTCTAACTATCACTCAGTCTATCTCTCTATTGATTTATCATTCTATCTATCACTCAATCTATCTCTCTATTGATTTATCATTCATTCTATCACTCAATCTATCTCTCTATTGATTTATCACTCATTCTAACTATCACTCAATCTATCTCTCTATTGATTTAACATTCTATCTATCACTCAATCTATCACTCTATTGATTTATCATTCTATCTATTACTCAATCTATCTCTCTATTGATTTATCATTCATTCTATCCATCATTCAATCTATCTCTCTACTGATTTATCAGTCATTCTATCCATCACTAAATCATTCTCTCTACTGATTTAACACTCATTCTATCCATCACTCAGTCTACCTCTCGATTGATTTATCACTCATTCTATCCATTACTCAATCTATCTCTCTATTGATTTATCATTCAGGCTATCCATCACTTAATCTATCGCTCTATTGATTTATCGCGCATTCTATCTTTCACTCAATCTATCTCTCTGTTGTTTAATCACTCATTCCATCCATCACTCAATCTATCTCGCTATTGATTTATCATTCATTCTATCTATCACTCAATCTATCTCTCCATTGATTTAATACTCATTCTATCCATCACTCAATCCAACTCCCTACTGATTTATTGTTCATTCTATCTATCACTCAATCTATCTCTCTATTGATTTATTGTTCATTCTATCCATCACTTAATCTATCTCTCTATTGATTTATTGTTCATTCTATCCATCACTCAATCTATATCTCTATTGATTTATCACTCTTTCTATCTATAACTCAATCTATCTCTCTATTGATTTAACATTCATTGTATCCATCAGTCAATCTATCCCTCTATCGATTTATACCTCATTCAATCCATCAATCTATCTCTCTATTGATTTAACATTCATTCTATCCATCACTCAATCTATCTCTGTATTGATTTATCACTCATTCTATCTATTACTCAGTTTATCTCTCTATTGATTTATCGTTCATTCTATCACTCAATCTATCTCATTATTGATTTATCACTCCTACAATCCTTTACTCAATCTCTCTCTCTATTGATTTATCATTCATTCTATCCATCACCCAATCTATCTCTGTATTGATTTATCATTCATTCTATCCATCACTTAATCTATCGTTCTGTTGATTTATCGCTCATCCTATCTATCACGCAATCTATTTTTCTATTGATTTATCCTTCATTCTATCTATCAGTCAATGTATCTCTCCATTGATTTAATACTCATTCCATCCATCACTCAATCCATCTCTCTATTGATTTATTCTTCATTCTATCTATCACTCAATCTATCTCTCTATTGATTTTTCATTCATTCCATCACTCATTCTATCTCTCTGTTGATTTATTGTTCATTCTATCTATCACTCAATCTATCTCTCTATTGATTTATCCTTCATTCTATCTATCACTCAATCCATCGGTCTATTGATATATCGTTCATTCCATCTATCACTCAATCTAACTCCCAACTGATTAATCACTCATTCTATCCATCACTCAATCTATCCCTCTGTTGATTTATCACTCATTCTATCCATCACTCAATCTATCTCTCTATTGATTTATCGTTCATTCTAACTATCACTCAATCCATCTCTCTATTGATTTATCATTCTATCTATCACCCAATTTATCACGCTATTGATTTATCATTCTATCTATTACTCAATCTATCTCTCTATTGATTTATCATTCATTCTATCCATCATTCAATCTATCTCTCTATTGATTTATCATTCATTCTATCCATCATTCAATCTATCTCTCTATTGATTTATCAGTCATTCTATCCATCACTAAATCGTTCTCTCTACTGATTTAACACTCATTCTATCCATCACTCAGTCTACCTCTCGATTGATTTATCACTCATTCTATCCATTACTCAATCTATCTCTCTATTGATTTCTCATTCAGGCTATCCATCTCTTAATCTATCGCTTTATTGATTTATCGCGCATTCTATCTTTCACTCAATCTATCTCTCTATTGTTTAATCAATCATTCTATCCATCACTCAATCTATCTCTCTATTGATTTATCACTCATTCTACCACTGAATCTATCCTTCTATTGATTTGTCCTTCATTCTACCTATCACTAAATCTATCTCGCTATCGATTTATCATTCATTCTATCCATCAGTCAATCTATCTCTCTATTGATTTATCGTTCATTCTATCACTCAATCTATCTCTCTATTGATTTGTTGTTCATTTTATCCATCACTCAATCTATCTCTCTATTGATTTATCATTCATTCTATCTATCACGCAATCTAACTTTCACTCTACCTGCCTTTCTGTCTTTCTTTTTTTCTATCTAACTCTCTATCACTCAATATACCTCTCACTCTACCTATCTCTCTGACTGATTATCTATCTATCTATCTGTCTGTCTATCTAACTGTCTACTTATCTATTTATCTATCACTCAATCTACCTCTCACTCTACCTATCTTTCTGACTCATTATCTATCTATCTTTCTGTCTGTCTATCTATCCATCTATCTATTACACGCTCTCTCAATGTTTCACTCACTCTATCCCTCTGACTATCTATCTCCCTCTGCCTCTCAGTCTATCTCTCTCGCATTCAGCCCCCTTCTTTTTGAGCCCATTACACAGGAACAGGAGGAGGCCATTCAGCCCCTCTCCTCTTCGAGCCCTTTAAACAAGAACAGGAGGAGGCCAATCAGCTCCCTCCTCCTCCTCGAGCCTGTTACACAGGGACAGGAGGCCATTCAGCCCCTCTCCTCTTCGAGCCCGGTAAACAGGAACAGGAGGAGGCCAATTAGACCCTCCTCCTCCTCGAGCCTGTTACACAGGGACAGGAGGAGGCCATTCAGCCCCTTTCCTCCCTCTTCGAGCCAGTTACACAGGAACAGGAGGTGGCCAATCAGACCCTCCTCCTCCTCGAGCCTGTTACACAGGGACAGGAGGAGGCCATTCAGCCCCTTTCCTCCCTCTTCGAGCCTGTTACACAGGAACAGGAGGAGGCCAATCAGCCCCCTCCTCCTCCTCGAGCCTGTTACACAGGGACAGGAGGAGGCCATTCAGCCCCTCTCCTCTTCGAGCCCGTTAAACAGGAACAGGAGGAGGCCAATCAGCCCCCTCCTCCTCCTCGAGCCTGTTACACAGGGACAGGAGGCCATTCAGCCCCTCTCCTCTTCGAGCCCGTTAAACAGGAACAGGAGGAGGCCAATCAGACCCTCCTCCTCCTCGAGCCTGTTACACAGGGACAGGAGGAGGCCATTCAGCCCCTTTCCTCCCTCTTCGAGCCAGTTACACAGGAACAGGAGGAGGCCATTCAGCCCCCTCCTTGAGCCTGTTACACAGGAACAGGAGGAGGCCATTCAGCCCCCTCCTCCTCCTCGAGCCTGTTACACAGGGACAGGAGGAGGCCATTCAGCCCCTTTCCTCCCTCTTCGAGCCTGTCACACAGGAACAGGAGGAGGCCATTCAGCCCCTTTCCTCCCTCTTCGAGCCTGTTACACAGGAACAGGAGGAGGCCATTCAGCCCCCTCCTCTTCCTTGAGCCTGTTACACAGGAACAGGAGGAGGCCATTCAGCCCCTCCTCCCTCCTCGAGCCTGTTACACAGGAACAGGAGGAGGCCATTCAGCCCCCTCCTCCCTCCTCGAGCCTGTTACACAGGGACAGGAGGAGGCCATTCAGCCCCTTTCCTCCCTCTTCGAGCCTGTCACACAGGAACAGGAGGAGGCCATTCAGCCCCTTTCCTCCCTCTTCGAGCCTGTTACACAGGAACAGGAGGAGGCCATGCAGCCCCTTTCCTCCCTCTTCGAGCCTGTTACACAGGAACAGGAGGAGGCCATTCAGCCCCTCCTCCCTCCTCGAGCCTGTTACACAGGAACAGGAGGAGGCCATTCAGCCCCTCAAACTTCCTTATCTCCACCTGTGCACCTTGATTCTGTAACCCTTCACCCCATCCAGACAGTGAAGACAAACCCCAGCAACCTCAGCTTTGAGATTTGGGATTTGACCCTCAGCCCTAACAATTTTTTGGAGTGGGGGGGTTGTCGGGTGTGAGAGTTCCGGACTCCCACTCCTCCCCCCCCACGCGAGGAGATGCTTCCTGGGGGTCACCCATGAACTGGCCAGGCTTGGATTGTGAGGTCCTTGCCCCATTGTCCAGGGACCCGCCACCCCCCTCCCCAACACTACCCCCGCACCCCAACCCAACCCCACCCCCCCCCAACCCCCAAGCCCCACCCTCAGCCAGAGGAAACGCCAGCCCACTCCTCGGAACTTAACCCTTTCAGCTCCACCAGGATTGTTCAGGGGAATCTGGCATTGCACACCTCCCTCTCCCACCCTCCAGGCGTTACCCCAGGCATGATGGGTTGGGGAGGTCCGGTGGTGGTGGGAGTCAGCTAGGTCCTTATGAGTTGAAGGGTAACGTTCCGCCTGCCTTGAATTCAATCCTACTCCGCACGCGTGGAACGCGAGAGACGGAATATCTCCTCGCTCGATCCTCCTTGCTGCTGTGGGATCTTGCTGTGCACGAATGGGCTGCCACTCGTTTTTCCTGTAACCCACCCCCCCCCCCCCCACCCCCTGCTCCCTGGCAGGGGCTGTGCCTCGAATAAAGAAAATAAGCTCTCAATCGCTTCCTGGGGCGTCCGGAGGTGATGAGCGGCGCTGGAGGAGGGGAGAGGGAGAGAGAGAGAGGGGGAGAGGGAGAGGGACAGGGAGAGGGAAAGGGCGAGAGAGGGAGGCAGGGAGGGAGAGGGAGTGGGAGAGAGGAAGAGAAAGAGAGACGGGTGGAGAGGTTTAGAGAGTGAATTCCAGAGCTCGGGGCCCACCAGGGAGCTGAATGAACAGCCGCCGATGGTGGAGCGATGGGAATCGGGGAGGGGGATGGGAGAAAGGCCGGAATTGGAGGATGTTACAGAGGTAGGGAGGGATGTAGGGGCTGGAGGAGGTTACAGAGATAGGGAGGGGTGTAGGGGCTGGATGAAGTTACAGAGGTAGGGAGGGGTGTAGGGGCTGGAGGAGGTTACAGAGATAGGGAGGGCTGTAGAGGCTGGAAGAGGTTACAGAGATAAGGAGGGGTGTAGGGACAGGAGGAGGTTACAGAGATAGGGAGGGTTGTAGGGGCTGGAGGGGGTTACAGAGATAGGGAGGGCTGCAGGGGCTGGAGGAGGTTACAGAGAGAGGGAGGGTTGGAGGGGGCTGGAGGAGGTCACAGAGATAGGGAGGGGTGTAGGGGCTGGAGGAGGTTACAGAGATAGGGAGGGGTGTAGGGGCTGGAGGAGGTTACAGAGATAGGGAGGGGTGTAAGGGGCTGGAGGAGTTTACAGAGATAGGGAGGGGTGTAGGGGCTGGAGGAGTTTACAGAGATAGGGAGGGGTGTGTGGGCTGGAGGAGGTTACAGAGATAAGGAGGATTGTAGGGGCTGGAGGAGGTAACAGAGATAGGGAGGGTTGTAGGGACTGGAGGAGGTTACAGAGATAGGGAGGGTTGTAGGGGCTGGAGGAGGTTACAGAGATAGGGAGGGTTGTAGGGGCTGGAGGAGTTTACAGAGATAGGGAGGATTGTAGGGGCCTGGAGGAGGTTGCAGCGGTAGGGAGGGTTGTAGGGGACTGGAGGCGGTTACAAAGATAGGGAGGGGTGTAGGGGGCTGGAGTAGGTTACAGAGATAGGGAGGGGTGTAGGGGCTGGAGGAGGTTACAGAGGTAGGGAGGGTTGTAGGGGCTGGAGGAGGTTACAGAGATAAGGAGTGCTGTAGGGGCTGGAGGAGCTTACAGAGATAGGGAGGGTTGTAGGGGACTGGAGGAGGTTACAGAGATAGGGAGGGTTGTAGGGGCTGGAGGAGGTCACAGAGATAGGGAAGGGTGTAGGGGCTGGATGAAGTTACAGAGATAGGGAGGGCTGTAGAGGCTGGAGGTGGTTACAGAGATAGGGAGGGGTATAAGGAGCTGGAGGAGGTTACAGAGATAGGGAGGGGTGTAGGGGCTGGAGGAGCTTACAGAGATAGGGAGGGTTGTAGAGGCTGGAGGAGGTTACAGAGATAGGGAGGGGTGTAGGAGCTGGAGGAGGTTATAGAGATAGGTAGGGTTGTAGGGGCTGGAGGAGGTTACAGAGATAGGGAGGATTGTAGGAGCTGGAGGAGGTTATAGAGATAGGGAGGGTTGTAGGGGGCTGGAGGAGGTTACAGAGATAGGGAGGATTGTAGGGGCTGGAGGAGGTAACAGAGATAGGGAGGGTTGTAGGGGCTGGAGGTTATAGAGATAGGGAGGCGAAGCAGGGGTGGGAGGTGACAGAGATAGGGAGAGTTGTAGGGGCTGGAGGAGGTTACAGATATAGGGAGGGATGTAGGGGCTGGAGGAGGTTACAGTGATAGGGACGGTTGTTGTGGCTGGAGGAGGTTACAGAGATATGGAGGGTTGTATGGGCTGGAGGAGGTTACAGAGATAGGGAGGGGTGTAGGGGCTGGAGGATGTTACAGAGATAGGGAGGGGTGTAGGGGCTGGAGAATGTTACAGAGATAGGGAGGGTTGTAGGGGCTGGAGGAGGTTACAGAGACAGGGAGGGTTGTATGGGCTGGAGGGTTACAGACATAGGGAGGGTTGTAGGGACTGGAGGAGGTTACAGAGATAGGGAGGGGTGTAGGGGCTGGAGGAGGTTACAGAGATAGGGAAGGGTGTAGGGGCTGGATGAAGTTACAGAGATAGGGAGGGCTGTAGAGGCTGGAGGCGGTTACAGAGATAGGGAGGGGTGTAAGGAGCTGGAGGAGGTTACAGAGATAGGGAGGGGTGTAGGGGCTGGAGGAGCTTACAGAGATAGGGAGGGTTGTAGAGGCTGGAGGAGGTTACAGAGATAGGGAGGGGTGTAGGAGCTGGAGGAGGTTATAGAGATAGGGAGGGTTGTAGGGGGCTGGAGGAGGTTACAGAGATAGGGAGGATTGTAGGGGCTGGAGGAGGTAACAGAGATAGGGAGGGTTGTAGGGGCTGGAGGTTATAGAGATAGGGAGGCGTGCAGGGGTGGGAGGTGACAGAGATAGGGAGAGTTGTAGGGGCTGGAGGAGGTTACAGATATAGGGAGGGATGTAGGGGCTGGAGGAGGTTACAGTGATAGGGACGGTTGTTGTGGCTGGAGGAGGTTACAGAGATAGGGAGGGGTGTAGGGGCTGGAGGAAGTTACAGAGATATGGAGGGTTGTATGGGCTGGAGGAGGTTACAGAGATAGGGAGGGGTGTAGGGGCTGGAGAATGTTACAGAGATAGGGAGGGTTGTAGGGGCTGGAGGAGGTTACAGAGATAGGGAGGGGTGTAGGGGCTGGAGCAGGTTACAGAGATAGGTACGAGTGTAAGGGGCTGGAGGAGGTTACAGAGATAGGGAGGGGTGTAGGGGCTGGAGGAGGTTACAGAGATAGAGAGGGGTGTAAGGGGCTGGAGGAGGTTACAGAGATAGGGAGGGTTGTAGGGGCTGGAGGAGGTTACAGAGATAGGGAGGGGTGCAGGGGCTGGAGGAGGTTACAGAGATAGGGAGGGGTGTAGGGGCTGGAGGAGGTTACAGAGATAGGGAGGGGTGTAGGGGACTGGAGGAGGTTACAGAGATAGGGATGGTTGTAGGGGACTGGAGGAGGTTACAGAGATAGGGAGGGGTGTAGGGGCTGGAGGAGGTTACAGAGATAGGGAGGGGTGTAGGGGACTGGAGGAGGTTACAGAGATAGGGATGGTTGTAGGGGCTGGAGGAGGTTACAGAGATAGGGAGGGTTGTAGGGGACTGGAGGAGGTTACAGAGATAGGGAGGGGTGTAGGGGACTGGAGGAGGTTACAGAGATAGGGAGGGTTGTAGGGGACTGGAGGAGGTTACAGAGATAGGGAGGGGTGTAGGGGACTGGAGGAGGTTACAGAGATAGGGGGAGTTGTACGGGTCAGCGAGCGTGGGCAGGGGGGGGGTTCGAACAGGAGCTGGTGTGAATCGGGACACTGTAGTGGGGGCGGGGTGTTGCGACGCGGGGGGGCGGGGGAAGGGTGGGTTAAGGGGAGAGTGGCCGCAGAGTTTTGGACAGGCCGGGAGTGGTGGTGGGGCTGGCGCGAATACCGTAATTTCGCAAAGCGTTGCAAAACAGGGAAGCCGTTGGGAACTTTCCGGAAGGTCACTCAGTGGGGAAAGGTGTGGGCTCTTGGGCAGGAAGTGAGTAACACGGGGCAAAGCCAACAGTCTGGAGTCTTCAACTAACCAATGTTTTTGAGTTGGTGCAATTGGGAAACAGAGGGAGAGAGAGACAGAGAAGCTCCGAGAGAGAGAGACAGAGAGAGAGAGGCAGAGAGAGAGTTAGAGAGAGAGAGAGAGACAGACAGACAGAGAGAGAAAGAGACAAAGAGAGAGAGACAGAGAGAGAGAGGCAGAGAGAGACTTAGAGAGAGAGAGAGAGAGACAGACAGACAGAGAGAGAAAGAGACAGAGAGAGAGAGGCAGAGAGCAACTTAGAGAGAGAGAGACAGAGAGACTCAGAGAGAGAGAAACAGACAGAGCAAGACTCAGAGAGAGAGAGACAGAGACAGAAAGAGACTCAGAGAGAGACAGAGAGAGACAGACAAAGACAGAGAGATAGAGAGACAGAGACAGAGAGGGACACAGAGAGAGACAGACAGAAAGAGCCACAGGGAGAGAGACAACAGAGAGAGAGAGACAGAGAGACAGACAGACAGAGAGAGAAAGTGAGGCAGAGAGAGATACAGAGAGAGGGAGAGAGACAGAGACAGAGAGAGAGAGACAGAGACAGAGAGAGAGAGAGACAGAGAGACAGACACGGAGTGGGAGAGACAGAGAGAGAGACAGAGAGACAGAGAGAGAATCAGAGAGAGACAGAGTCAGAGAGACAGAGAGAGAGACAGAGAGAGACAGACAGAGAGAGAGACAGAGTCAGAGAGACAGAGTCAGAGAGTGACAGAGAGAGAGACAGTCAGAGACAGTCAGAGAGAGACAGAGAGGGAGAGAGACAGACAGACAGTGGGATATGGTGCTGGTAACTGGTCCCTGACCGTCCGAGTGCCTCTCTTGCCCAGTGTCAGTGTTCGGACAGGTAGCTGTGGGTTTAATCACTGCCAAAGCCTCTTCAGGTCACCGCCTTCAGCTCATCCACTCTGCCATCGACGCCCTCCTCCCCGTCTACCCCCCCCTCGAGGACGTGGGTGGCCGGGAGGTGCCCCCCAACCGGGGGCAAAGCTGACCCGCGACAAACCACCCCCCCTCCCCCTCCCTGGCCTGCTACCGCTCCCCCGTGTCCGGCCCCTGAGCCACTGACCGCAGACCCCGGGGTCTGGAGCGCGGACGTGTGACCCCCCCCCCGCCCCTTCCGCCGACCGAGGCTCCAGAGCTCTCCCCACCCCCACACACACATGGCACAGTCACCAGCAGCCTCACCTGGACGAATAGCTGCATCCTCTGTGCTGCCTTGAGGTCTGCTGGGGGTTCAGGGGGCTGGTGTGGAGAGAGCTGCTGCAGGGCCAAGTCCCCCAGAAGGCAGACCCCCTGAGCAACGCGTGGGTGGTGGGGGGGGGGTGGGGGGGGAAGAGGCGTAGCCATAGAGGGGAGGTCGTTCAGCCCATCGTCACCGTGCCGGCTCTTTGGAAGATCCGTCCAATTAGCCCCCCAATCTCTCCCCCCCCCCACCACCAACCAACCCCACTCCTCGTATCCCGACAAACCCTCCCCCCTTCGAAGTATTTATCCGATTCCACTCCCCCCCCCCCCCCCCCCCCCCCCCCCCCGCCGCCTTTTGAATAAATTGCAGGACTCATTCATTCTCATCACCCACAATTCTCTAAGTAACATTAAATAGGGAATCAATCCCTCACTTACAATCAACAGTTAACTGGGGATATTGGCAGTTGGTAATCTCACAATATATTAATACTGTTTTACTAGAGTCACGATGTTCGGTCAACCGTGGGTAAAATTATGAGGGGCGTGGATAGAGTCGACAGGAAGGGACGTTTCCCCTTGGAGGAGGGATCAATAACCAGGGGGCGTAGATTTAAGGGAAGGGGGGGGGCGGGAAGTTTAGAGGGGACGTGAGTTAGAACTGTATCACCCAGAGGGTGGTGGGGATCTGGAACTCGCTGCCTGAAAGGCTGGTAGAGGCAGAAACCCTCATAACATCTCAGAGGTATTTGGCTGGGCACTTGCAGGGCCATGGCAGACAAGGCTACGGGCCTGGTGCTGGATAACGGGACGAGAACAGCTAGGTACTTGTTTGACCGGCGCAGACTGCATGGGCCGAAGGGCCTTTGTCCGTGCTGCAGACCTCTAGGACTACGTGGGGCTTGTCTTACGAGGAGGGATTGAGCAGTTGAGGGCGACGCTCGCTGGAGTTTAGAAGGATGACAGGGGATCGAATTGAGGTGCGTAAGCTGCTAAAGGGGAGGGGACGGACAAAGTTCGACGTGGAGCAGATGTTCCCCCCCTTGTGGGGGGGGGGGGGGGGGGGGTTCTAGAACGGCAGACCAGTTTTCGGCTGAGGGGCGGTAGATTTAAGTCAGGGATGAGGAGGGATTACTTTTCTCAAAGGGTCTGTGGAGTTCACGACCTCAGAACGCAGCGGGCGCCGGGGACGCTGAATAAATTAGAGGAGGAGACG